>CM070546.1:52294455-52491802 GCA_036346405.1 Phyllostachys edulis | reverse complement strand
GATTACAACCAGATCAACTATTATTGGCTTGGCCAAGCTTTCAGTTAATTGGAGGGCTGGTAGTTACAAAATGTTAATTGGCTACGAAGGTTATCACCTTGGTCTAAAAGTAAGATGATATTTGCAACCTGAGACCATCTCCAATGTTGTATTTTAGTCGGTTTAAATGAGGATAGAGAAGGCATTGAATCGATTCAATACATTAGAGGGGTCGATTCCAATAAAAAATATACATAGAACCGAACTCTACTTAGGAATCGATTCAAAGCATTAAACAACTACATAGAAGAGAGTGCGTTTAAGAGGTAATATTATTATTTTATGGTTTTTTAATGTAACGTGGGTCCCAGTTATTAGTAGGAATCGGTTCAATACATTGGAGAAAAGTAAGCTCAGTTCCTAGAATGATTACGTGGTATAACTTTGAATCGACGTCGATTCAATATACTAAAGATGCTCTGAGTAGCCTTGAGCATGCATATCCAATAAACATGGCAACTGTAGCGTGTTCTTGTAGCTAACATTTAGTATAGAAGGATACAAGAATCGCATTGTTAGTTGAGAAACCACAGGGCCAGTAATAAACATTGCAACCATAGCATCTCCCTGTACATATATAACATGATTCAAATCATGAAATCAACATCACATTGAGTAGCTTAATTTGAGCGCCCAACGGATAGATTTATTTCATTGTTGCTATTGAGGGCATCAACAAGAGTGGCTTGACGGACAATGGTTCCAACAAATAGCCCCAGTTCTAATACCTTCGTCGTCAAGACAAAAGGTCAGCTGCAGCTGACACTCTCCTGCTGTTCATCCCAAGACATGAGTGTTAGCCTGTTCTGTACCGAAGCATGATGCCATGCATGAATCACCAAACATGCACGATGCACCTACGACCATCCGTCCCAAAGCCAAGAAATTTTTTTCCCCAAACGACCAAAGCCAAGAACACAAACCTTTTTTAGGGTAGCAAAGGACACAAACGGTGAAGAAAGTCCCAAGAAAACTCGAGTTATGCATGGTGTGCATTTTCCTAATTGACAGGGTGCAATATGCTTATTTTTCCTACTGGGTTTCAAAGCTAGTTTAACGGAGTACAACTGTACTAGAATGATAATTGTCAAAATGAAAAAGCAGCAAAGAAGAGAAAATTAGAAATACAAATAAAATAAGTCATTGTGTTGTTGAGCTCGGCCCAACACCCACCTGTCAACCACCTCCCAACATCGGCCACCTTAGCTAGTCACCAAAACCACCAAAGGCGTGAACAAATTGCCTCTATCACCTTTCGCACCTTAGCTAGCAACCAAAACCACCAAAGACAATAACAGCCAGCCTGAACAGTTTATTAACCAACACCCAGGTGTTCCAGGTGGAAGAGATATTACAGCAAATGGTATAATGTTTTGACAACAATGGTTGCTAAGACAAGAACAAATTGCCTCTATCACCCTTCTTCTACCTCCGCTCGCCCTCAATTTAAGATATCTCCACCCTAAACCTTAGTTATTGCTGCGCGCAAACAACACCGTCGCCACCACTAGTATAAAACCGATGAGTAATTTACAATTTACCAAAATATGATGGTTTTAGCCATGTATTCAAGTACGTGTATAGCCAGTCGAACAATTTCTCAAAACACATGGACGACGTGTGATTCCTTTTTTATATAAAAAATCTATCAAACACAGCAAAAATGACCATTTTTCCACTTGAATTTATGGAGATAGTTTTCAGTTCAGATCATATAATCGGCATGGTCAGTAAGCAGTAGCCACAAACTGTGCTCGAAAAGGACACAACTCACACAAGTCACACAACGACGTCAGTGATTGAAGCCTTCCATGCCCGATGAGGTATGCCTGCACGGAACGGAACAATTAATCTATGGGTCATTTGCGATTTGGTCCAAGAAAGTCTTCCAATTACGATCCGACGAGCCGCCTTCCGCGATAGCTTCCATCACCTTTGCCTTCCATTTCGCCGAGCTCCTACGTGTGGCGACGCCGCTCTCATTGTCCCCCATGACCATCTCCAAGCAATTGTTGAGCTCCTCCCCTTCCAGAACCCCGTCGGCGGCGACCGCGGCGCGCACGCCGATGCCCCACTCCACAACGAGGCGCGCGTTTGTGTCCTGGTCAGTCCACTGAGGCATGGCCACTATTGGCACACCACACGCCACGCTCTCCAACGTTGAGTTCCAACCACAGTGAGTCACAGCACCCGATCGCCGCGTGCGACAGCACCCGCACCTGGTCGCACCACTCCACCACCATGCCCTGCCCTGCAAGCTCGTCGTCGTGCACGGGCACCCCGTCGTCTCTATCGTTCTTGCGCACCACCCACAGGTACGGCCGCCCGCTTGCGGCGAGGCCTCGCTTCATCTCCTCCTTCTGCCGCTTGCTCATCGTCGACACGCTCCCAGACGAGACGTACACCACCGACCAAGCCGGCTTCGTGTCGAGCCATTCCATGTAAGCCTGCTCATCATGTTTGTGAAGATCTCGCACCATGGCAGCGCCACCTCGTACCGCCGCTGCTGTCGCCGACAAGTGGCATGACCGCCGGACCGATGGGGAGGATGTCCAGTCCGGGGACGGAGGTGAGAGCGCCGGCCTCCAATTCCTCCACGGTGTTCACGAGCACCATGGCCTTACCTTTGATGCTCCTGCTCTTTTCGACGTCGAGCTGCTCGATCGTCTTCCGGACGCCGCCTAATACCGCGGCCATTGTGCTGTCCGTGAAGTTGGTGAAGAAGCTCGGGAGGTCGCGGATCGCCATCGTCGGGAGGCCCGGCATGGTCACCCTGAATCCGGGCTCGCCAGCGTGCTCCGTGACGAGCCAGTCGTACCCGTGGAAGTAGTGGTAGTACACGGCCAACAGCGTGGCCGGCTGGACCCAGTATAGCACGCCGGGGACGCCGCGCCCCCGCGCGACCTCGCCGGCCCACCACATCATGATGTTGTACACGACGCACGTTACGGGCCGGCCCCGCGCGGCGAGGCGGTCCAGGACGCCCGAGAGGGACTCGCGGCCGACGCGGGCGGACGCGTCCATGTACTCCCGGGCGTCCCCGGCGAACCACCTGAAGCCGTTGTCGTAGCCGTCGGAGTACGGGACGTAGGAGACCACGCCGTCGTGGGCCTCCTCGTCGGGGGCTGCGAGGGAGGGGAACATGAGGCGGTGCATGGACACGGCGGCGGACAGCGTGACGCGCGCGCCGGTGGCCTGCACGAGGCGCACCGCGAGGGCGCGCGACGGGTTGATGTTGCCCTGGCCGTTGAACGTGACTACCAGGAAGTGCTGCGGCGCCATGGCCGGCCGGGTTCTTGGCTTAGCAAGGAGAGCTAGCCTACGCGCGTATATACGTATCGAGTTTGCTGATTACTACTAGTGAGTAAGCGACCTGAACTCCTGAAGAGTCGAAATAGAGAGCACATATATAGATCATGGCCAAATCGCACTACCTGGAAAGAGAAGGAACAAGAAGCAATTTTTGCTATTGCAGACAAACAAAAGTTCGGACATGTCGCGAGTTTTTCTCTGCGTGCAGGCCGCTGACAACGACATAGATTCTCGACGTCCACGTAAGGCCTTGTTTGGTCTATCGAAACAATCCAAGGATTGGGTTGATCCTCCACCCAATCCTTTCTACCATGGAATCAAAGCCAATCTTGTTTGGATCACATGGGAATTCCTTGGATTGGTAGGGATACTCTAGTTTAAAATTCGAATTTAAAGAAGTCAGAAAATTTTAAAAACTTTCGAAAACAGTGCAATGATTTCAAACAACAACACAATTTTTTTAAAAAACATCCCGGAAAATAAAAGTTAAAAAATATCCGAAAACAGGTATAGGAAATTCGGACAAACAATCCAAGAAATTCTTAAAAATCGTAAACTTCCGAAAACAGTCCAAAAATCATGCAAATGAACTGTCATGTTTAAAAAACGCACTAGAGGTTGGAAATAATGTAATATTTGCAGGAAGGAAAATAATAATAATAAACGGTCATCATGATGGTACTTATGTAACTTCTGACCCCAATAATAAACGGTCATCAACAACCCAGATCTAGCCAGTATCGTCAGGGGAGCAAAGTAATTCACATTACAAATTGTCTCATACAAAAGAGATTGCTTATCTAATATCTCAAGCTATAATCTCAATTCAGAAACTCTTTTTCAATCAGCTAATTATTAAGCTTTGTATTCAATGTTTTTCTGAAGAAGAACTTTGAAAATAACAGAATGAGTTGCAAACCACACGCCATGCTGAGTTGCAAACCACCAATTCCAATTGTGGTGAATAAAGCCAAAGAGCAAATAGTGTGAATTTCAGCTCCAAGCATGAGTGCACATGACTCGAAAACATCACTGGGGATACTTACCAGTCTACTAGACACCCTTAGTTTACTTTTTTAGATAATGGAAGAGAATGACTTCGGCCTCTCGATCATGGATGCACACATTTCATTTTATTAAAAAGTTTAATCCACCAAAGTAACCAAAGCTAGAGGAAATGGCTTAAAGTCTTACAAGCAACCGACAATTGAACTAAAACTCAATCATTACAAATCCTCAGAGCTACACCGCCACCCATGGATGCTTAAAATTTGCTTCGCCACTACCTCTAACCTTTCGCTTCCTACCAACAGAGACTTCTTTGAGCTTGTTCCGCAGATTTGCCCAAGCCCTCACCAAGACACACTCAAAAAGATGACTGCAAGGGATTTGTGACAATCTTCTTGTCAAAAATAACTTCATTCCGACATAACCAAATAGACCAACATACTCAGACCGGCTCCCATTAGAGTTGTGACTTTGAATTTTGGGAATACCAATAACCAATTCCTAAATATGTTTGCTATAGATATAGGAGGAGATAAATTAAATGCACATTGAATGTTCCACCAAGCAAGACGCAAAGGGACATTCAATAAAAGATGTTGAATTGTTTCCTTGTTAATACAAAACAACACTTTTGGCTTCCTCCAATTTCTTTTGATCAGATTATCTTTAGTTAAAACTACCCCATTTTTGAGATACCACAGAATATTTTGACTTTTAATGGAATTTTAATTGTCCAAAAAGTTGCTACTTGGGATTTGAGATCCACCAATTATTGCCGCATAGAAAGATCAGATCAAAAAGTCCAAACTTATTCCCTGCTTTCACTTAAAAACAAAGTGAAATGATATCGTAATCCATTCGGGTCAAAAATAAAATAGCCAAGCCACAAATAAGTAAATACTCCTAAAAGACTAGAGATGAGGTCATCGGCACCTTTACTTGGTAATTGTATTTACAATTTTGCATACAAGTTATTAGAGCAATCCTAGCTAAGTTTGTGCATGGCAAATGTTTATCGGATTATGATGGATCGATGCTTGGCCATTGTAAGCTACTCTTCACTGGATCACAATGGATGCTATCTGGATTATGAGATCAAGTGGTTTGAATGAATGCTACTGCAATTTATCTCAAGTATCGTTCTCGTGCTTCGCAATACTATCCTAAGGCAAAGCTAAATAATATTATGCACACGCATGTAACCTTTATGTTCATGATCTAGTATCGATCTTACGAATGAATATTCGGGGTCTCTTAGAATTAGAACCACAAAGAGAATGACATATGGATTTATACAGTTCGTGTCTTTCAAGAGAATAATAACCATACTCATGTGTTCTTGTATTGACTATATGGATTACAATCAAGAAGAAGAAGAATTATACCTAACGCGCCCTCCTCTTGATCCTCCTCCGTATTTGCCGACTTTAGCCCTTATATACCTCATGTAGTGGCGTAGCTTTCTAGGCCAAGAGACGCCTCGCCGCTTGGTGTAACACGACGCTCATGGAAGTTATTGTCATGGTTATGATACCACCACGCCGCCTCGACAGCTATCGCCGAGACAGAGGTGTAATGTAGTTATTCTGAGAATAATAAGCATGTTAATGTACTCTGTCCTAAACACAAATGTAAGATTCTATGAATGATTAGGCTCACATGTCCAGAGGCTTTATCAATTATAGGGTGGTCGAGTTGACTTGGTCGAGAAAGGCTTACGACCACAAGGTGGTTGTAGCAAGGCTTATGACCACAAGGTTGTCGAGAAATACTTACGACTATGGGGTGGTCGAGAAAGGCTTATGACCACCCAGCTTTAGTTTCTCCCTATTGATATAAAGGGTATACTTAAGATCAAGATAAAGATTATGTTATCTATAATAAGAATTACAAATAAATAAATAATTGAGGATTATTAGATCCTCGTGAGTTCATTATATTGATATATTTCCTCCACATTTTAAAGGATGTTAGCCATATTCACCGAAAGTGTCTAAATTAGGAGTATTTTGTCATGAAAAAAAAAAGAAATAGCCCCACTTTTATAGAAAGTGAGTAAGACCGGTTTTACAAAAGTCCAACCTAATGTAATCTAATAAAGAAAAAATCGATCACTAGTTAGAAATCTAAACTAGAATATCCAAAGAAAAGGCCACAACTAGACTAGCCAAAGATGTACCCCAATTATCACCCAGACATGTAACCCCAAACCCCGCAAAGAACATCAACCTTCAAAAGCTATCCTAAAGTACAAAAGACTTCATCCAGACGCCTGACAAAGCTCCAAGAATTCTCTAACTTCGCTTTCGGTCAACTTTGGTAAGAGCGCCAACGCCGCAAACAAGATATGAATTTGAACATGACTTCAATTGGTTGTTTAGGTAAATCTTCTCGATCACCCCTTTGTTTCTCGACTTTTAAGAGAATCCATGCCAAAGTCGCAAAACTAAATAAACCAACGCGGATACTCATTAGCACCCCTTTTATCAAGCCACCAAAGGTAAAACTCATCTAAAGATTCGTGAACTCGTCCCATTGCGTAATCTCCTTTATACAAGCACTGCATAAACTTAGCAATAACACATTTAAAGAGCACATGATTAGCATCTTCGCACTCCCCACATAAACCCAGACTTCCACCCCTTCCACCCTCGATCTTAAGTTGATCACCGTTGGGATCCTATTATTATACAATTGCCACGTAAAGATCTTGATTTTGAGAGGAATTCGCTAGCCCAAACCTTTTGAAGCTTCCAGCTAGTAACCCTCCCCATTAGCCAAATGTCTATATAAAGACTCTGTCCTAAAACCCACCATGATTACCTAGGCACCACCCCAAAATGTCTCTTTTATCTTCCGTATCAACCCCATTAAGAATGAGTTTCAAATCCTCCCATTGATTTCTCTCCTCTATCCCAAAAATTCTGATAAACTTAATATTCCAAACCCCATTTTCACAACATTTATCCACACAAATATCAGGATTCTCACAAATTCTGAACAAATTAACAAATATGACATTAAAAGGACAATTGTCAAACCAAACATCCTTCCAAAAATGAATGGATCTCCCATCCTCTAATTGAAATTTCTCACCCCAATGAAACAACTGTTTAACTTTGTTGATGCTCCTCTAGAATTGAGACCCTTTGAGAGAATTTGAATCACTTAACTCCCCTCTAGGAAAGTATTTTGCCTTCAAAATTCGAAAGCAGAGTTCATCTATGTTTTGACCAATCTTCCATAACCACTTGCATAAGAGACAATCATTGAAAAGTTTAGTATTTAACACCCCAAGACCAATTAAAATCCTTAGGTCTGCAAACAGCCCTCCAGCTAACCATGTGATGCTTGAATTTGTCACTAACTCCTCTCCAAAAAACTCGAACTAATAGTATCTAACTGCTATGCACCTTCCCATTTAACCCGTAGAAGCCCATGGTATAAGTAGGATATCGCCACAGCCTATTAACCATAATTAGCCTACCCTAGAAGATAGAAGACTACACTTCCAAGTATCCAATCTATTTTCTAGTTTACTAATGATTTTACTCGCAACTTTATCTCTCACCATTCTCGTCCCCCAATGGAAACCCCAAGTAAGTAAGGGAAATCAACCCAATTTGCGCTAAACATATTAGCTACTCGAGCTTCAAAATTATCCACCCCAATAGTAAAACTTCACTCTTGTGAAAATTTATTTTCAAACCCCGACATCCATTCAAAACAATATAGAAGAAATTTGAGATTCAGATATACTCATCATTACACTCAATCATAATAACAATGTCATCAAGATACTAGAGTAAAGGTACACCTCTTGAGATAAGATTAGAATCACCCTTTTATCAAATTGTTCTACTGGCCTTAGCAATTACTGTAAGCCAACACATCAAGAATTAGGTTAAAGAGAAGGAGACAAAGGATCCCTTGTCTCAAAGTTCTCCTGTAGTAAAATAAGAACCAACAAACCCATTAATATTGATACTTACTTTACCCCTTTAACTGAACTCATAACCCAATTTATCCATTTACCGTAAAAACCTCTTAACCATCACCTCCTCCAAAACCCCCAATGAATTTTGTTATAAGCTTTTCAAAATCTAATTTGAGAATTACTCCCTCTCCTTAGTACCTCTCATTTCATGCAAGATCTCATGCAGAGACACTACCCCATCCAAAATATTTCTCCTTTAATAAAAGCAAATGACTCTCACTAATGACTTTGTGTGCCACTTTCCCCAACCCGAAAGCCATGAGTTTGGTAATAATTTTGAAACCGACATTCAAGAGGGCAAATGAGCCTATACTATCTAATAGTATTAGCCTCCTTAATCTTTGGCACTAGAGTGATCACCCCATAGTTCAATCTCTTAGTGTCAAGCTTCCTAAAAAAAATCAGAACCAAATTTTTATGAAGTAAGATTTAATGACCCCCAAAAAGGATTTGTAAAACAGCATGGAAACCATCGTGACCAGGGTTGTATCTCCATTTAAACCCTTAATAACATTCCACACCTCCTCTTCAAGAAAATCTTGAATCGACTATCATTATCCATAATAGAAATTTATCATTATCTTGCCAAGGATCTTGAGCAATCTTCACACTAAGATTTCTATGTCTACCAAACAAATCTTTATAAAAAGTGTAACTGTGATCTCTAATCTCCCTTTCATCTGTTATACATCCCCTCAAACTCCAAACCTAAAATAAAAATTTTCCTCCTCCTTCCATTAGCACAACTATGAAAATAGCTAGTATTGACATCCCTTGAGACAACCATTTCACATCACCCTCTACTTCCAAAGATTCTCCTCCATATCAAACAACTTTTCTAGGTCCTGACTCAGCTTTACATCTGTCCGGCCATTCTTTAGCACATAAGCCCTTCTCATCTGCCTTCATGTCCAGTCTATGAAGAAGCTCTAAAATATTCTTCTTTTCTTTCTTAAACTTACCCTTCACATTGGCACCCTAACCTCTCAAAAAATGTCTTAAGGAGGCTAAGTACCATTCCATCTATCCACGTAATAAATTTTATTAGGCATCTTAAGACTAATCTCCTTCCATTTCTCAAGAACCACCTCAATAAAATTGTCTTGACAAAACCAGCTTTTTCTCAAAAAGAACCACCTCGCTTCCCGGCAAGATTCTATCTAGAATCCAAAGAAATTGGACTATGATCGACCCCACTCTAGTCAAACTAATGTTCTCACACAGAGGAAATCTAGCCTCCCAACTAGTGGACACCAAAATTCTATCTAGATTCACCATAATGGGACAAGATTGTTTATTTGTCCAAGTAAATCTAGAACCACCCGCCTTAATCTCCATCAAATCATTAGCAAGAATAAAATCATTAAATATGTCTATCAAATTGTAATTCACCTTACTGCATTTTTGTCATCTATCGATCCGATTAGATTAAAATCTCCCCAAGCACCACAAAGGTGACAACAAACTAACACTTGACATGCAATTTCTCAAAATTCTCACTCAAACCATGATGAGCGTGCCCATACATAATTAGAACTTCCCACCGGGTTACTTTTCTTATGTCTCAAAACCATACTAAGAAAAAAATCGCTTTTGTCACACCCTTCCTCACCCCCATCGTAATACCTCCGTAATGCCCACAGCGTTAATCCAATCCCGTAAGAAATCCCCATTACCGTTAGATCTTTAATCTCTATCGCTGAAATCCTTTTTATGGTTTCTTGCACCCTACCACATCAAGCCTTTCTTTAACAACAATCTCTTTGAGTTGTCTCCTCCGAGCCGCTTTCTCCGCACCTCTAATATTCCAAAACAGATACTTCATGGGCTAACTTTGTTCAAAGAAACCATACCTTTCTTTAACTGTGTGCCCTTGTTAGTCAAATTAAACCACACAACACCCCTTGATTCATTATCCACCCTAACCAAGTGATGATCCTCACACCCCATATTTTCTTTCACTGCTCCTTCCTCACTCAATGTAATTACTACATTTCCCCAATTCAAATTTTGAGCAATGAGACATCTCGCTACCTCTTGTGATTGCATGGCCGAGATCACCTCCCGGGACTCTCAATATTGGAACCCAAAGCAATACCACAAGAGCTAGCAACATATTCGAGATATTTAATGTATATTATTAAGAGTATTAAAAGGATTGTTAGCAGGAATACCTTGAGATTCCAGGTTCTAAATAGACTTTAGCATGGCAGCCTTCTCTTGCATAGGAATGCCTTGATCTTAGATACGACTACTCTTCCTAGTAGCCATCTTTGGTTCCTTCACCTTACTTCTGCCCCCTTTATTTTTAGCCATTGTCCATTCTTCTATTGTATCATCAGCTTCAGAAAGAAAGAGAGACTCTGATTCCCTATTAGTACTCAAGAGATCACCCCTCCCCCATATATGGAAACCTCACCCTCAGGTATGGCCATATCCTTATCCTGAGTCTGATTATCTATACAAATCTCCCTATCATCTATATCTTGACAAGTACCAGAAGACTTACTCTTAGAAGGTAGATTTAAACAAGGCCATAGGGTCACAGACAAAAAAGTAGGTCCCTCAATAGTATGGACCACAATCTCTTTAGATATCTCTTGAGACACCCCTTCACAGCTACTACTTAATTTTCTCTCCCTACCATTTGGTCCTCAATCAAGCTAGTAGAATCAATATTCTCATCGAAATAGGATAGTCGAAAGCTAAGTGCATCACAGAATAATTTGGTTCTCTAAGTTGAATTCCACATTCTCTGCATTCTAATAGATCCTTCGTAATCAAGTCCCTTGATTCTTAGATTTAGACTTATGAGATTCTCCACCACTTTTATGTTCGTAAGTTTGATGTGTCTCCTCCAAACCTCTCAAAGAAGTTTTTCCCACTTAGTCCTATAAGAACTATCACTAGACTCCTCTTCCTCCTCATCCTCTTCATCATCCTTCTTTTTATCATGGGGTTTATGTCCTGGATCTTTGTATGGTCCCCCTTTGGTCTTCCCCCCAACCCCTTTTGTCTCAAATCTAATTTCATACCCCACAAAGATTAAAGAATATTTCAACAAAGCAATTAATGCTAGAAGGATCTCGACAATTAACTTTCACTCTAACAGATCCATTCTTATCGACTAATTTCATTCACCTCAAGAGGTTCCCCAACAAGATTAGCTAATTTTTAACAATTGTCATAGCCTTAGCAAAGATTTGGGATACCGCACACCTCACCCAAACAGAATAAGGATGTAAGAGGCCTCAAGATCTAACTTTGACTTCTCCACAATAGCTTTGATAGAATGAAGAGCTAGTTCAACACCTCTAACTTTAGACCAAGTGTCTAGAGGCCTTAGAAGGAAAAACAATCGCATAATCGAATCGACAACTTCTCGACCTTCCAATCCCAATTAGCCCGATTAAATGCTTAAGTTCACTTCAATTCATTGAACCGGCCACCCCTCCTTAATACTAATAACTCCAGAGCTACTTGTTGTTCAGAGAGATGCACCAGAACCCGCAGACTATAAAACCCCCGCCCAGAATCCCAAATCCAAAGAGTTTCAACCCATGATTCTGCTTTCACTAGGACAACCAGACGTCATGTGCCCTACCTTTTACACTTGTAGCAAACCGACGGATTAGTACATCCGCTTGGTGATGCCCTGACTGCAAACATCTAAAGCAAGTGCCTCTATCTTCATAACGAAGCACCCCAGTATTCAGACCAATCTCTCCCCAAATTTTTGGGTGTTCCTACCCCTTTCTGGAATTCACCGAATCTTCCCATTTAGATGTATCCCTGCCTCTATCAGAACGCAGCACACCTCCTCTCACCCTAGATCTAACTCGAGAACCCCCTCTAAAATTTAGCCCCCGATCAAAACCCCCATCTGCACGAAGAGTCTCTCTACCTCGAGCCTCCTACTGCCACCCCTTAGTCTGATTCGAAGAATCACGATCTACCACCCCAAGATTCAAGCTCCACTCTAGATCTATCAACACCATAAGAGAGATAAGGCTTACTAAAACTCGGAAAAGCCCCCGGAGGATTCTCCTGGAACCTCCGCTGTTGATCCTGATCTCGCCTGAGCTTAGAACGAAGATCTTCCTCCGCCAACAGATCATCCTCCTCCATCCATTCTTCTGGAGCACTCCTTTTGCCCAACATCCAGCTTCGAGAGGCATCCCCAAAGTGCCGAGGAAACCTACCACCACGCATCCATTGCTCCCTCTTTCACAACCTCAAGAAGGATTTATGAAGAGGAGGAGGATTCCTAATCCGCCCACAACCCTAGCTCTTCTCCCAAATCTCCAATATCGCCAAACTAGCTTAATACCCTAACTCTCCCAAAGACGCCCCTTTTGAATTCAACGCCACTCTTGAGTCGAATCCTACGCCAAGAGTGGGAGAAAAGGTCGAGAAGCGAGGTACTAAACCTTCGGATCGCCGAGATCCGCTGCCGACCCGAGAGTAACACCCCAAATTCTTCAGGCATTTCAACTAGTCCCATGATTAGTAGCTAGTTCACATAGTAAATAGATATGGTAACATCCATAAATCACATAAATTTATTAATAATCAATAGAGTTTATTATAAAAGAGGCTTACAAGCCAACAAATAAGAACACATGAAGACTAAGAAGATAGTAGAGTCCAGCTTAATCGCCACAGCAATCGACCGGGGTAGCGGCCTAGTCGCCGAGATCCACACCGTAGTAAAGTCCTTCTCCTCTCAAATTTGTTTGTATAAAGCAAGGATGATCACAACTACCGTGCTCGCAAGTTATACCCAAATAATGTAGTTAATGCATGCAAGGATATATCAAAGGAAGGCTTATTGGTTGAGTTTGCATAAAGCAATATTTTCTTTTAAATACTTGTACTAAGTTCCAAAGCGCTTATTCTATAACTAAAATTCATTTTATAAAATTCTTAGTTTTATAGTCGATAGCATTCACATAAGAATGGTGAAGGATACCTCCTATCACATGGCTTCCCGCCCAATTTCCCATTTGCATAAACCATTTGATAAACTCTTTTCAAAACAAAATCAAAGTCTAACTTTGAGTGAGCTACTAAGCATGTCCATGACCATGGACATGGCTATTCTAATAGTTCTTAACACTCTACAGAGGTTGTATGCCTTACCCACATGACATAAAATCTCTAGTTTGTTTGGTATCCGTCAATACCACCGCCACTACCTTAGGTAAGGCCTAGAGCACGTGTCAAGACCTTTACAATTCATCCCCAAAGGTAAGTTGCACCCACTAAGCTTTCACCGAGAGTGGTTGTTCACCACACCCAGTTCTCTTGATACCACACGGTGGCTTACCTAGCTTATTACCTAATTCGTGTCCACGACTTTCGCTTAACCAAATGATAACGACTCGTGGGTCACTCCAATGGTGCAACTCACATTGTTGGATACAAATTATTTAGCTGTGTCCCGCCTATTCAGACATGTGGTAGTACGATGTGGCTTAGTAAAGGAACGCCGAGGTTGGTCCTTAACTGACTTGGGCGACTTCCAAAATAACCCCTGGGCCTCAACCTTGACCAGGTTGAGCCCGTGCATCAACATGCACCATCCATACAACCATTTCGTCCAAGTACAAATCATCATTTTATTTCACTTTTCAAAGTCATTTATAAACTTCCATAACACACCAATGCTATAGATACAATTTAAACAATCATTTGATTTTTAGTCAAATTCCCAAATCAAACATTTCGGTCTAAGCATGGCTAACATAATTTTTCTCAAAATGTTCTAGTTCATACTATTGCATGAATTAGATTTTCATCTAAGGTGACAAGGTATGAATATTTCAATATCAAGATTGGCAAGACAAAGGATTTAGGCAAAACTACAATTTAAAACATGTATTTAAATTACATTGAATAGAAATAAGCATGCAAGAATAGTTTAAAACAGAATTTAAATAATTTGAAATAATGGGGTCAAACATGATCAAAGATGTAACTTGCCTTGCTTGATTGGTTGTTCTCAAACGCATCGATTCTCGATCAAGTCGTCAAATCTATACGCCTAAAATAAGCTAAATTCAAAAAATTCAAATGAAGATTCAAATGAACTAAAAAATAAATAATTTTAGTTTAGTTAGTTCGATCTTGAATTTATATGAATTTATCAATTTGAATCGATTTAAATCGGAGTTCGTATGAAGGAGAACTAACCTTAGGAAGTTTTGAATTCACATGAAATGATGAAATAAGGTTTTTCGTAATTATTGGAATTATTTTTCCAAAAGAAACTCAATTTATGACGAGGCATGACGCCATCCGCCAAATTTCAAATAACCTATGAATTAAACCGGTCATTGACATGTGGGCTCGCAAGTCAAAGACTAGTTCCACGATTTGGTCAATGTCCATGGTGGACTTGGTCCACCGTGATAGTGCACATGGGCGCAAGGTGACGTATATGCCACGTAGGTGCACACGCGCGACATGTCAAGATGGGCTAAAGTGGCGTGATGTGGCTTGCCAAGTGGCGTTATGTCATCCCGGCCGGGCGACGGTTCGGCGATCACTCGACGCAGATTAGGGACTCCGAAGGAGCGAGTGGTACTAAATGAGAGAGAGGGCTGGGGTCACGATGCTCATGTGGTGCGTGCAAGGTGCAAGGAGAGGTCAAGGGCGAGGAGGTCATGCGCGCTAAACGGGCTCATGGGCGATGGCACCGGGCGCGTCTTCGCCGAGATGAGGGCGACCGGTCTGGCCGATGAGGCGGGTCCAATGGTGGCGGACTTGGGGCCGAAAGGCCAACAACTGGCGCCAGAGGGGCGAGGAACTCGTGGTCGATGGCGAAGATTGTGAAATCACCAAGATAAGAGGAGAGGAGGAGCGGGTCGAGGGTTTAGATGAGGGAGGAAGAGGACTCGGGCTCCTTTATAGGGCGAGGGGCCGAGGAGGAGAACGGCACGAGGCGGGAAGCGCGAACTCGCGATTCCGTGATTACGCTCGGCGAGGGAAATCTGAGCCAGCGCGGCGAGATAAGGGGTTTTTATTGCACGCATTCGCGCATGGAATGAAGGCAAGGATCGCGGCGGAGACAAGCTAGGCACGTGCGGCAATGGCGGCCGAGAGGAGCTGCCGCGTGGGGAAGAAAAGAGGAAAGAAGAAGACAACGCGGGCGGGCCCACCTGTAAGAGAGAGAGGAGAGGAGGAGTGCGACTGGCCGTTTGAATGGAATCAGGTGGCCGAGAAACGCACGGGTGGAGTAGGTTGCGCGGCCGTGCGCGGAGTGGGTCGAATGGGCCAGAGGGGGATTTTGGCCCAAAGACTATTTGGAATTTTGAAATGATTTGCTAATTAAAATAATTCAACTAAATCATTTAGGCTTTAGAAAATAGCAAATAAAATCAAAAAATTCTAGAAAAATTCATAGAAATTTTAGAGTTATTTTGGAATTAAATAAAATAATTCCAACTTATATTTGGTAATAGTTTTTGCACATAATTTATTTTGGCTTTAAAATAAATAAGGAAAAGCTTTTAAAATATCGTAAAATTCCGTAAATTAATTAAATTTTATTTTTTCAACTTAAATCCAATAAAACTTCAAAGACTTCAATAAATTTTATTTTTGACTTTAAAACTTTAGGAAATTCAAATAAAGCAATAAAACCCTTTCAAATTTCACAAAATCCAATAAAATAATAACTTAATTAATTTTTATTTTGGTAACAGAGCTTGGGAGGTTACAATCGCCCATGGAAAGTGTCATGGACGCCGCCACGCATCAAGGCTCGAGACAACCCGACCTTTTCGCCATTCTTCTCTGGGTAATCCGTCCTTTCGCTAAGCGAAGACATGAGTCCACCACCGACGCCTCACCGAGGGCAATCCGTCTGCAAGCGCGCTAACTCACACCAACGCCGCCACGGGGTAGCTCGTTCTTTCCCCATGCATGCATGCAACGCCCAAATTTCACGATATATGGACACCAATACAAATTGTAAATTCTACACTAATGCTATAGAGCGAAGAAGAAAGCACAAAGTAGCAAAGAAGGCACACTCCACAATTGAAACTTGGATCACATTATGAGCAATAAGATCGCAAGTAGTTAATAATTTTCTTACTTATCAGAGGACCTAAAGGCGACTAGAGGGGTGAATAGGAGCTCAAATTCTTTTTCACTTTGAATGGATTCAACTTGTAAATCACTTCAATAGCTATGAGAGCTATGAAGATCAATGATTGCACGAGGAAGTCTTGTGTTGAATCCACTCCTAACCCCCAAAGCTCAAAGAAACAAAATCGAGGAAGTGTCAAGAAATCAGGAAATCCAGACAATCAGAGGCAACCAAGCGGTTGTACCAATTTCCTCGAATGTTCGACGATTTAAAACTAAAATTGGCACAACTTTTGAACCGCTTGGCCAAACTCTACGAGATTTGAAACATACCTTCCTATGGAGGTTAGGAACCTATTCCAAGCAAAGATTGACTAGATCCACGTCAAAGTTCCTACCTTTCTCGAATTGAATGAAGAAGGTTTCAAAACCGAGTTTCAAACCTAAACATGATCTAAACCTTGCTCATGGGTAAAGAATGATCAAGATGATCTTAGATGCACTCCCACATGTCACAGCAAGCTAGATTACAGCAAGTACTCGAGGTAAAACCAACAAGACATCAAAAACACAAAATCATCAAAGAAAGAAAGCAAGAACAAAGGATAAACTCATCTTTGAGAATCTAGATTGGATTGATTCGTGTTTGATGGATGTTTACAGCCACCCCAACCTGGAGGACAAGAGCTCACTCAAGAGCACACAATCACATCATCTCTAGAACCCTAGAACCTCACTTTTCTCTCAAAACCCTAAGACACCAACTAGGGTTTGCAATGAAGGCTTAAGGGTCACTGGATAGCACACCTCTCTATTTATAGCGAGGCCTAGCTTCTAAAAGACCATACCCATTGGGCAACCTAAGCCCACTAACAAACAAGTTAACTCACGCACGATTTTAAAGCCTTCTTCACTTGCTCTTGACCTAAACCACTTCTCCATGTGTCGCCTCGCCGTGGTTTAGCCAAAAGGTTACCAAGGTGGTATTGGTGAAATTACCAAAATACCCCTTCTCGATCCTTCTCCAAGACCAAGTCCAATCTTGGTAAAGCAATTACCGCTGCGCACACGTAGGTTGATCAACGGCCTCATCATGTCTGCAAGTCTCCCGCCCGCATCCCACCGAACCACCAAGGCACTTGCATCGACTTCGCACCGCTTGATCCAACTCGTCACATCGAATCGCCTGCTCGGTCACCTTTGTCCATTTTGCGCCATGCTTGAGTCCATAGACCTCACCCGACATCCTTGATCATTCTGAACCTCAGCTCTCCAAGCTTAGTCTCGATCATCCTCACCATTGACCGTCGTTGACCTCCAAGCATCCTACACAATAATAGACAAAGAATCGATTTCGGGAACAAGTTCTTCACAACTTGACCCACGTTAGCCAAAACATGCATCATGCAACACATATGCACTGAAGCTCATAACCTTGACCTATCCCAAAACCAATTCTCCAAAAGGTTGATATTCACACACAATCGGTACAACCGTCGTGTTACCATGCAGATTCATCAAGACTACGGCCGTATCGCCTAAAAACGCCGGTCGCATCAGCTTTCAATGAAGACTAGAACTCCCCAAAACATCTTCTTCGAATTAAGCTACCGCCATCTACTAATCGGTATAACTCACGATCCGGTACTACCACCACATAACTTAAGGTCAGACTGCTCAAATGCCGCATTCACCCTTTAAACGCCGGTTCTACCGAAAATCCTGACACTTGCTGAAAACTCGAAATTCAATAAAACTCAAATGCTATTGCCAATTGTCTCATCACCTAAGATCATGAGTATATCCCCATGATATCCACACTTACCAATGAAAACATATTACCATGCACAAGCTCTGATGACCTCAAACTTACAGATCCTGTTAATAGATGAAAATGACAATAAGCACAAATAAAAATAAGAAATAACAAACATATGATGGAAGAAACAAGTTATCCACTTACCATCACACTTCTCAACCACAAGAGACGAGTAACATGTTCCGCACTAATGAAAATCTCTATTTTGAGCATCCTTAAATACACCAAAGGCTTTGACTTTATCTTCTCATTTGATAGAACTTCTATTTTGTTCAAAACACTTATGCATATCTTGATGGAGAAATCATCTACATGCCTTGCATCACTGCTCCTCGGCTAGCTCAGAGCCTCCTCGCTTGCTTTGTTCTTATCTCTAGGTACCTTCCCATCATATCGCCTATATTCCCATTTTGCTTGGCGCTTTTTCATAGCCTTTTCTCCTTTATCTCTTGAGTTAGTATTAGTTTTCTTCACAACCCCGTTTCTCCTTTATCTCCCGAGGTAGCATTACTCTTCCTTTGATGAAGTTCATACTCCATTGCACTCATCGCAGATGTTGACTTGGTGAGCTTATGCCATTGCACTTGATGAGGATTAAATTTCTAAATATTAATTAAAAGCCATACAGTTTATGTGGTCAGAACCTCATAGCTAATTCCCCATGCTCGTTAGAACTCAGGTCACCCGATGGGTAACTCCGGTCGAACGTGGTCATGTACCCATTGCTCGACGAGATGACTACCGTGAGAAGCTTTGAACCCACACTTGACTTGATTCCAAGTATATTCCTTCCGTGAAGAATGGGACGGTGTCTTATCACCCCAAACCACACGACGCTATACTCTAAGACACCGACAACAACGACTACATAGTTATTTTGTCTCTCGCCAACACTAATCGGTGATCGCTATAGTTTCATCGACTATAACTACCTCTCCGACTCACGACGCACTTCCAAAGGGTGCCTCTTCCTCAAGTAACCGCCACCACTTCATCGCTATTTAAAGGAGAATACGAACAACAAGGAAGGAGAACAACCAAATCAAGATCAAGAAGATTAGAAGCCAATCAAGCAATAGTACAACAACATATCCAGCAGTAGTTAGGGCTAGTCTGTCAGCCTTATTCAAGGCACCCCTTGTAAAGATCCAGTTCATTGCAATAAAGAGCAACCACATTCTCATGTAAGAACTCTTTGCTATTTTTCTCTTTTTAATTTTCATAAGATCGACGACTTGATCGTCGATAGCTGGCGCCGTCTATGGGGAAGAAGGCGTTGAGTTCTTGAAGATTTCTTCGCTCAGCAATCCTCATTCTCCGACTGTTCCATTGAAGCTCATGCGATCATGGCAGGAACATGGGATCAGGAGAACTGGTTCGACTTGGAGGACTACTCCAACCTCGACATGAACGCATACATTTGCGCCATGGAACATGACACAATGTTATCGCCATCCTCTTCCGTCAGAGGGCTCGCCACTCATTAAGCACTCAAATAAATTGACCACATAGAGGAAGATTCGCCATCACCATCAGTGGCACACCCAAACGAATCAATCATTTCGACCAGTTCAGAATTTTCGAACGCCTCTGCAAGCCCGATTCCTCTAACCAGCAAGAATGACGACAAAAGCCCAACGCAGCAGCCAGAGAGTCAGGGTGCTCTCGATATAGTCATAGATGATTGATATTTGCCGACGGCCTCACGATTCTCGAGGGCCAACCGACACCTAGCAACGGTGTCGGCGAAGCTTCCATCGGTCGAAGGCCAAGTAGGTATGATAAAACTCAAAGATATGGTCTCGGTGTCCGCTTGGATCAGCCGAGTCCACTCACAAAGGCCACGGAGGTGGTAATCTCCGACCGCCTTCTATCGTGGAGGCTCTCATCAAGCATTGGAAGGCTCTCCTTAGCTATGATGGAAGCTCATTTGAAGATCGCTATTGGAGGAACGAGGTCAACACAATCGGTGATACCAATCATGATGCCATGCATGATCCTCCATAGCTTAACCCGCCACCACCCATTGGTGGAAATGATACGAGTACTCAAGTACCAACCCGCAACGACGAAGGTAATCGAACTGATGGGCATCGATCAGTTAATTCGTCTATTTCTACCCCCACGCCGCATGATGGGTTTGATAGGACAAACCGAAGGTTGAGGAAATTCGAGTCATTGAACACTCTTCGCTAGCTGAATCTCCGAGACCTCTTGAATAATTCAAAACCTCGCAACGAAGTTTGTAACATTCTCAATAACGTGGATCCTACTTTGGTAGAGACCTGTGTTATGTTCAACTTGCAGGTAAGTATCGGAGATCTTCCAATGTACTCATGCAACGCATAAAATGTACAGGAACAAAGGAACTCAAGAAGTCACGCTTATGACTTCGCCCCAAATATTCCTCCCTTAGTAGACAACAAAGTTTCTGACGGTGGACCGATCGAGACCCGTGCCTCCTCAAGATTCCGGCTAAGGAGTCATGAAGGAAGACGACTCTTTCTTGAAGTTCTCCCCCTCGTCAAGAGGAGTTACCACTTGGCTCGGGTGATTTTCGACATCACCTAAACTAGGCGCAATCGAAGGTGTTATATCAACGCCCACGATTGAATTGGGATACTAGATACTCGGTATTTTAATCTGAGGAATCGGTCCTCAATCGACTACAACCGCTCTTTTCAAAGAAGGCACCATGACTCGATTACGGGTCGCCGAGCATTCTCGACAGGCTCCAGCAGTCATTGTCGTAATGTTCCGACTCACCAACATGGAGAACTTCAATGGGACTCAAAATCCATTAGAATTTCTCCAAGTCTATACCACCGCCATCGAGTCGCGAAGCGGTGATTTACAACATGATGGCAAACCACTTGCCCACGGTCCGGCCAAGGATCCGCTCGTCTTGGTTACTCAACCTTCTAGTTGGGTCAATTTACACTTGGGAGCAACTCGGACCTTCTCGACGCAAACTTTCAAGGGACGAACGACCAACCCGAAAGGAGGATGATTTTCATCTGATGTGGCATGAACCTAACGAGACTCTTCGCCAATACATTAAGAGGTTCAAATTTAGGTTCATAACTCTATCCCCGAGGTCACAAACTCATCTCGTTATTAAGGCTTCTAAAGGTGATTAAGAAATCAAGGTTTATGGAGGATGTTAGTGTTTTAGAACCGATCTTACGAAGATTGTTTGATTCGGGGTCTCCTAGAATAGAATTACGCAGAGATTGACACGGTATTTTTATATAGGTTCAGCCTTCTCCGAGAGAATAACAACCCTACCCGTGTGTGTATGGTATTGAGTGTATTCTCAATAATCGTGATAAAAACTAAGACTATTACGTATGATAGTACTTGTCTTCCCGATAACCTTCGATAGCGTGTGTATACGACTCGATTGTCTCTCCTTTTCTCTCTCGATCGCTGCCTTTATATAGTCGTGAAGGAATGGTCGCTTCCTCACGAAAAGACACCTCATCAAATCCAAAGAACGGCGACGCTTGTAGTAATCATCGGGCCGTAACTCCTTCACGCCTACCGCGCTACATTAGTCGAGATAATGGGTATTATGTGTTATTATTTTGCATAATAACAACGCATATTGATCGCTTAGATTCCTTAATCAATTGGACCCACTTGCCTCGTAGGTTTTATTGATCATAAGGTGGTCGAGTCGACCGGTCATAAAAGAAATTATTTAACATAAGATAGTCGTAGCAAGACTTACGACTATGAGGTAATCGAGAATATCTTACGATCGGGTAGTGATCGAGAAGAACTTATTTACCATAAGGTAGTCGAGCAAGACTTACGACTATGGGGGTGGTCGAGAAGAACTTACGACCACCTAGTAGGCTTCTCCTTATAAAATTAAGGGTATACCTAGGACCATATGACGCCATATTTGCTTATAATAAGAATTATAGATAAAAGATAAAATGAGGATTATTAGATCCTCGCCATCTAGCCCCCCAGCCTTCAAGTGAAAGCAACTTACTTGGTAAAGAAGTTATAGATGGTCTTATGGCCACGATAAGGTCGAGAAAGATGGTCAAGGAAAACTCTTCGACATTTGTGTACTACTTTGACCGTAAATATGCTTGGTCAAGAAGGTTGCTTACGACTATCAAATAGTCGAGAACACTCCTACGATCACAAGGTGGTCGAGTATGGTGATCGGAAGAAAACCTTTCCGATTAACATTTCCTTTGATCAAAAGATCTCGACTAAGGAAGTAATTTCGCTGAGGTGTAAAACGAACCCGATTTTCTTGAACTGACAAGTTAGGGAATTGCAAACGACTCCCATTAGTCCGTCTGCTGAGCGGTTCTCAAAGCGGGCGCAACCTTTGGAATGCCACGATTCAAAGCCCAAGGTACACGGTTATAAATACTTACCGGGGTAAGACTTAGATTTATACTTTTCCCCAAATCGCCCCCCATTGCTCATCGAAGTTCTTGTCTTCTCCGCCACCAACTCAATCGAAAATCTCCTTTCCGAGAGAAATGGCCGAGAGTTTTTGAGTGGGCCGAGTTGAGATGGATGCGGAAGATTCAAGCCCTAGTCGACGCCGGAAGATTCTAGAGAAGATCCTCGTGAAGTGGTTCGCGGCGATGGACAAGATTGGCCGTCGGGGAGGATGAGCAAATCCCCATCTTCCAGCATATTGTGAGTGTGGCCTTCGATTGCTCGCCACCCCTTTCTCACATTTATACTCGAGCATTTTGGGGTGGAATTGGTGAATCTCGTCCCAATTCCATCACAATGCTAAGTGTATTTGTGTATCTATGTGAGGCATACCCGAATTCCAAGGACCTTGAGCTCTTTCAATATTTCTATGGAATGGCTCGACAAATTGGAATAGCCGAAGTTGTGGTCTCAAGCTCCATGACGGAAGTCAAGGAGTATATTCAGATGTTTACTAAATCTTCGTGGTCGGATGGAGGAAGAAGTGGTTTTACCGAAAGTCACCTCGTAAGATGCCTTACTTTCGAGGGAAGGTCATTTAAAAGAAACCTTCGTGGGATTCGACTCGTGATATCAATTCAATTGTTCTATATTCAAGCCATAAAGGACTTGAAAGAAGGGGATTAACCGGATGGCATGTGGTGAAGGATTTCATCACACGCCTAATTAGCCCCTTGAAGAAACGAGTACCTCCTATGTAGAGGTACACGGGCCAAAAGACCCACCAGTGACTACGAGGAGGGTAAGTAGTTTTTCGACTTAACTCTCGCTTTGGTCTTCTTCAAAATTGTCTAATGAATATCTTTATCTGCTTTTACACGATCTTTCACAAAAGAGATTGACGCCGAGTCAAACTTGTTTAGAGAAGTCTCCGCCACTGGAGTGGCGATTCTCAAATCCTTGTAGTTTTATCCGCAGAGGAAAAGATAGAGCGCCTAAAGGTAATCAAAAGTTGATTTTATCCTTAGGACTTCATAGTCGTAGAAAGAACTTACGACTAGGTAGTGATCGTAGAAAATCTTACAATCAAGGAGATGTCGTAGAAAAGCTTACGACTGGATACTGGTCGTAGAAAATCTTACGACTGGTCAGTGATTCTTCTTTTTCTGTTTTTCCTTACAGAAAGTAGGTATGGAAAACCGTCAGGACGACGAAGAGGTCGAACTGATAACCATTGGCGCAGGGATGACAATGGACAAGGGCTCATCTCCTCCGACTAAAAAGCGTCGACTCACAAAAGTTGCCGACAAGGGAGGACCAAGCTCAAGTTCCTTTATTTCGACAATGTTCCGCGACACGCACGGTTGTAACAGGAAGGTTCAAGCCGAGGACATGAAGGCGCAAGATCCAAGGCCAAGGGCAAGCGAGGTCAAGGAAACAACTGAGGAGGCCGAGGAGGTCAAGAACCTCTTAGGCGCAAAGCCCGCAAGGCCAAGGTACCTTTTTATTATGACAAGAAAACATTCACAGCTTCTACCACTCCTAGTTTTGTCAAGCAACTAGAAAAGGAGAACCGAAGGACTTTATGTCTTTTGTGAAGGACAACGCCGATCCAAATGAGCCTACAATTGAGGGTAGCGCCGCTTCTTGGAGTGGTCGAGATCGATCTTGGCCCTCCGAAAGTCGAGACCAGAGAGATGGTTCTGCTCAAGATCCACGACCATTTACCAAACGTGGTCGTGGCCGAGCCTATTCTCCAACTTGAACTCCGACCAGACGTGGTCGAGAAAAGAAGTCGAAGAAATCTTCCGTCGGAAGATAACTCCTAAGTTCTCGGTCAGGTCCGATGCAGAGGATATGAGTGTAAGAATAGCATTTACCTTCTTTGCTTTTCACAACCTGACTTGCTTTCTTTTTGTTGATTTTAGCCCGACTCCTTTAAATTTCAAAGACGCTTCTATCGAGAAGCTCATTGTCGCCTCCAACCGCTGGAGAGATGACACGGAGGTAGTCGAAGGATCGCCCACGCCTGCATGGAGGCAGTCGTGGTTCAAAGTGGTTACCACCACCTCGAGGTATAGCTACGACTATCGAGGTAGTAGCTACGACCATTGAGGTGATCGTGGAAATAGCAAAGGCACAGAGAAGCCTCTCGCCCAAGGTGGTGATGTGTTTGACCACCGTGGCCGAAAGGAAGTCGTTGAAGACGTTCCTCCCGGTACCCAAAGAGAAAATGCGCTACGTAATCAAGACGAGGAATATTTCAACTTCAGGCCGATTTCTTTGGGCCTCGCTTCCATCGAGGGTCTTTAGCTTTTAGATCTCGCGATCGAGTCCTCATCCCAAAGATATTCCCAACAGAGGGAAACCTTTGACAATGAGTGCCTTGAGAAGGTTTGGTGGGATCAAGTCGCAAGATTGACAAGTCAAGAGTCCATCGTTGGTTTACTCGATGTTTGCTCACGACCATGAATGTAAGTATTTAAGGATACTTATACATATGTATGGTCTTCCCTTGCTTCTCACCGCTTTTCTTTTGCGTAAAGCTCGAACAAATTGCCACCAAGTGAATATCACCGACAACTCATAGAGCTATGACAGAAAGCGTAACTATGCGAACAGCAGAGAGGTGGTAAGTCATTGTTATTCGTAGTCGCTTTTAGAGTTTGACTACTTACACAAGGTTTATGAGACTTGTCGTGGAAAAACTCACGATTAGGCGCTAGTCGAGAAAAACTTACGACTAGTTAAATAGTGTTCATGTCACTTTTAACCTTTACAAAGTTAAATAGCTTACTTAAAAGACCTCGCCGACTCGCCGATTATGAAAAAGAGGAGTCGAGAAAACTAGGAAAAGGTTGGAGACCTCTTGAAGAAGCTTCAAGAGGCTAACTCAGAGTCAGAAGATGCAGAAAAGCTAAACAGTAAGTGCTGAACTTAAGACTGCTTATGTTGTTGATCTTTACCTAACTCTTGCTTCTTTTCAGGAAAAGAAGATGACATGAGACAGCTTCAGCATGAAGTCAAGGAAAAAATCATGGTTATTCACGAGATTTCTCGATAGCCAAAGATAAGGATCAAGAAATTGAGAGGCGGAGATCTCGCCGAAAGGTGTAAGCAATTCTTTACCGCAGTCCTTACGAAGTTCCTTCCTTTTCTAATTCCCATTTTTTTTAGAAATTGAGCTTGAACTGGGAAGGCTCAAACCGGGTTAGGGATAAAGGTATGATCCTTGAGGAAACCGTCCACATTGCTAAGATAAATGCAGAGGACATCAAATTATGGGAGAAGTGGCATGCCGAGACCATTGCTTCCTATAATGCAAAATCGGAAGTTAGATTCTCGACTACAAGGTAAGGAACTCTTTTACCGTGATTATTTTTGTTTTTTCCTCTAGGAGTTTATTTTTGCTTGACCAATTTTATTCATTTCAGAGCAAGTGGTCGAAAACAAACAACTTCGCGAGGCTTCGACTCAGAACCAACAGGAGATGAAGTCGGTGAAGATTAATCTTCAAGACAACATCATGCTCCTGAACAATATACTTGGTGAGCTATGTAGTGAGGGAAAACTCCTCAAGATGATACAATAGTTGCTCACACAAGTACTATTTGGGAACAAGTCGACTTTGCAAGAACTGGTGACCACTCAAGGCCAATCAAGCCGAAATCAATCAAGGAGGCGGTCGAAAGTGCAATAAGTTATGCATTGGCAAAACTTAAAGCTCATGACCCCAAACTTTAATGTGCAACCAATCAAAGTCGACTTCGATCGCCTCGAGGCGAGGCAACTCGTCTTATTGAAGAAATGCAACCGGCTAGCGTAAAGGTCTCTGAGGAAATGCGATCGGGCTCTCCTCTTTAGAGTAGTTTGTAAAAACCCGTGAAAAACAGCTTTTGTTGATGTATTATATAATCCATCTTGTTTCCTGCAAACCATCTTGTCGAGTAGGTAGTAACTCAAAAGATAATTAATGAAAGAAAGACTAAGAATTGAAGTCAAATTAATAACTTTGTCCTAGCCCCTGACTATTTGCTTAGTTTGTTTAGACAAACTAAGTAAATAGTGTTAAAAAGGATTTCTGAAAACAGAGAGGTTTGGTTAACTTGTAGTTTTTGGTCACGATTGTCATGCATCGGTAAAAAGTGGAAACGAATCGACACTAGGAAGTTCCTTCTAGTGGGCGGTGACCACGCAGAGAGGAAAGTCTTCGACTAGGTGATGTTACCATCTCCGACTAGATTAATTAAATCGAGAACCGCAACTTGAGTTAAGCAAACATCCAGAGGACTTCAAAAATTGTTCATTTCTTCTTTGGAGGACTCGATAAGTCTGTCTTGGTAGCCAAAGTAGGAAATCGAACAATGCTAGGAAGTTCTTCTAGTGGGGTGACCACGCAGAGAGGAGAGACTTCGACTAGATGTGTTTTTCCTCCGACTTAGTTGAGACGAATCAATACACCAAAGGTAGTTGAATAAATCTAAAAAAGTGCACTCGCTAGAATACTTTTCAAAAGAATCAAGAAATAAACTAAGGTGAAAAAGTTGGCTTTTAAAAATATTTCACCAAAAAAGAACCCGAGCTCTTTGTATTGATGGCAAAAGTGAGTAACTAGTCGACACTATGAAGTTCCTTCTAGTGGGCAGGACTACATGCAGAAAGGAAAGACTTCGAATAGGTGATATTACCTTCCTTTCGACTAGTGTAAAGAAAACTGGGTGTTTGGAATGTAGTCGAAAGATTATGAAAGTACTACTCAAAAGTAAGACAATAGAGGTAGAAAGAACCTGAGTCTTTATTGTTTGAATGGTTAGTTACACATAAAACTTGTGTAACTGGTCGATGTTCCAAGAATTCGAGAGAACCTGGCCGTCTTCCATTGCCAATCGTACTGACCCTGGCCGAGTAACTTCGACCACTGTGTAAGGACCTTCCCACTTGGGAGAAAGTTTGTTCCGATTAGACTTGGATTGGCAGAGCCTCAATACCAAGTCACCTATAGCAAGGCTGCGAGGTTGGACCTTACGATCATAGTATCTGCGCAGGGCTTGTTGGTAGACTGCTGAACGGATTAAGGCCTGGTTTCTCCTTTCTTCGAGTAGATTAATATCATCCGCCAAGTTGTTCCCGGTTGAGTCTTTGAAAGTTTTGACTGTGTTGACCAGATCTTTAGTTCCAGGAGGAAGCATGGCTTCATTCAAAACCGTAAAAATAGGTGTTTCACCAGAGTCTGATCGGGTAGTCATATTTAACCGCCCATAATACGAGGGTAATTTTGTACCCAAGCCCCGAGCGCTTGATGAGCCGGGTCAAGACTCGGGTCTTAATTCCTCTCATTATTTGGCCGCTTGCACGCTCGATCGCTTCCATTACTTTGGGGATGGGCCATGTAGCATAACACAACTTGGTACTCCAACTCGTCTCAAAATTCCTAAAATTTTGCGCCAAAATTGCTTACCATTATCTATAATTATTCGACTTTACTCCAAATCGAGTAATTACGATCTCATCATGAACCATTTTGCCGCCGTTGTTATCCCAATCCACAAGTTCGGCTTCAATCCATTTTGTGAACGATCAATAGCCACAAAAGGAACTCAAAACCTTCCGGAGCTTTGGGGAACGGTCCTAGGATATCGAGACCCTGTGTCGCACAAAAGGCCAAGATAGAGGTATCGCTTTGTAATGCTTGAGCTGGTTGGTGTATTTGCTCGCTATGAAATTGGCATTGACACACTTTTTAACCAACTCTTTAGCATCGTAAAGGGTCAAGCACAAGAAAACCTTGTCGAAAGGCCTTACGACCAGCCGCTCAGAGGAAGCATGATTTCCCAGATGCCACCGTATGTCGTGAAGGAGTGTTAATCCTTCGCTCATGAATGCATCGCATGAGCACCCCTTGAGTACCTCGCTTATAGAGGACTCCTTCAACCAAAGTATACATTTTGGCTTTTCGATAAGCGATCCGCCTCGGGATCGCTCTTCGCACGGAACCCTTCTCAAGATACTCATAGATGGGCGCCATCCATGTATCCTCGTATTCTAGAGAGGCCGCCTCAATAGGAGGTGTCTCGGTTCGTCGACCGAGTGATGGCTTCGGAGTTGTTCCAAGAAGACTCCTTTTGGTACTACAGACGGGAAGAAGCTATTCGAGCAAGTCGGGTCTCACGAGGAAATTATCCTTTCGAGGGATGAATTGTGCCTCAAACCTAAAAATGCTTTTCTAGCTTACGACTTCCGATAAATACCGAGACATTGTCAGGTTAGAGCACCGGTACTTTTTCCCGACTTGATTCACGACTAGTTGAGAGTCTCCTCTCACGAGTAGTCGGCGAATCGAGCGCTTCGCTACTCAGATGCCGCCTAGCAAACCTTCAGATTCTCGCCACGTTGTTAGTGGCCCGAAAGTTTAATTGTATGGCATACTTTAAGGTCTCTCCTAGGAGATACCAGACCACCTCACCCTCGAGCCACTTAAAGTAAGCGACCCATCAAAGTACATCGCCCATCGGGTCATGGGAATCGATCGGGATCCAAAACAGTTTAGATTTGTCCATTCGCAACAAAGTCTCGCCAAGATCTCGGGATTTAACCATTGCTCGGGACACGAAATGGATGTCGAACTCCCCAAGTTTGATCGACCATTTTGCCATCGCCCCATTGTTTCCCTATTCTCGAGGATCGCTCCTAAGGAAACTCAGACGAGCCATGACTATTTTGTGCTACCAAAATAATGCCGCAGCTTCCTCGAAGACATGAGGAGGGCATATAGAAGCTTTTGGACCTAAGGGTAACACTCCTTAGGCCCGTAAAACTTCACTTACGTAGTAAACCGGTCGTTGTATCGCCACGTTCTCACGACTAGTATCAAGGCTATCGCCTGTGGCGTGGCAGCTACGTAAATTAAGAGCATTTCTTTTGGCCTCGGAGAGACCAGAATAGGAGCACTTATAAGGTACTGTCGGTGTTTTAGAACCGAACTTACGTAAAGATTGTTTGATTCGGGGGGTCTCCTAGAATGGAATCACGCAGAGAGATTGACACGGGGATTTTTATACAGGTTCAGGCCTTCTCCGGAGAGAATAACAACCCTACTCCCGTGTGTGTATGGTATTGAGTATATTCTCAACAATCGGGGAAAACTAAGATCGTTACAGATAGTGCTTGTATTCCTCGATGGCCCGATTGCCCCCCCTTTCTCTAATTGTCGCCTTTTTATAGTATCGTGAAGGAGCGGCAAGTTACTCGAGTGTGAAACGGCGCCTCATCACATCTCGTGAACGGACGACGCTGATAATAATCACCGGTGTATTAACTCCTCCACGCCGCAACAATGCTATATACCGTAGATAATGGAGTATTACGTGCCATTACTTCGCAGAGTAACAACAGATGATGATCGTTTGAATCCCTTAATCAATAAGGCCCGCTTTGTCTCAGAGGTTTAATTGATCATAAGGTGGTCGAATGACCTAGTCGAGAAGAACCTACGACTATGAGATAGTCGTAGCAAGACTTACGACTATGGGATAGTCGTAGCATAACTTATTTACTATGGGGGTGGTCGAGAAGAACTTACGACCACCCATTAGGCTCTTCCCTCATAACATTAAGGGGTATACGTGAGTCCACATGACGCCATATTTACCTATAATAAGAATTATAGATAAAAGATAAAATGAGGATTATTATATCCTCGCTATTTAGCCCCCACCTTCAAGTGAAAGCAACTTACTTGGTAAAGGAGTTATAGATGGTCTTACGACCACGAGAGGATCAGAGAAAGATAGTCAAGGAAAAACTCTTCGATATTATTGTATGTTACTTTGACCGTAAATATGCTTGGTCAAGAAGATTACCACGACTATCAAGTAGTCGAAGCATTCCTACGATCACGAGGTGGTCGAGTATAATGATCGGAAGAAATAACTTTCCGATTATCGCTTCCTTTGTTGAAAAAATCTAACCAAGGAAGTAATTTCGCTTGAGGTGTAAAAGCAAACCCGATTTTCTCGAATCGGACACATCGGGAATCTCAAACGACGCTCTGATTAGCTTTATTCATTGAAGCGGTTCTAGACGGTGGCACCCTTTGAATGTCACGCCCCGGCCAAGGTACGAAGCTATAAATACCACCGGGGTAAAACCTAAGATCTTACTTTTCCCCAAATCATTCTCATGCTCATCAAGTTCTTGTCTTCTCCACCACCAACTCAATGAAAATCTCCTCTTTCGAGAAAATGGTCGGAGAGTCTCCGAATGGGCCGAGTCGGAGATGGATATGGCGAAGATGGAAGCCCTTGTCAAAGCCGAAGATTCCCGAGAGCATTCTTGTGGAGTGGTTCCCCAAGACAAGCAAGAGATGGCCGCGGGGAGGATGAACAAATCCCCGCCTTCCAGCGTGTGAATGTGGTCTTCGACACCGCCACCCTTTTCACACTCATACTCGAGCATTTTGGAGTGGAATTGGTGAACCTTGGTCCTAATTCCATCACCATGCCGAGCGATTTGTATATCTGTGGTGAGGCGATTCGAATTCCAATGATCTTGAGCTTTTTCAAGATTTCTACTAATGGCTCGGCAATAACTGGATAGCCGAAGTTGTGGTTTGAAGCTCCATGACGGAAGTCGAAGGAGTATATTCAGATGTTCACTCGGTCCTCATGGCGCTAGGAGGAAGAGGTGGTTTTACTAGAAAGTCACCTCCAAGACGATCTTACCTTCAAGGAAGGTTGCCGAAAAGAAAGCTTCCTGCGATTTGACTCCCCAGGATATCAGTCGAATTGCCCCCTATATTCAAGCTATCAAGGATTTGAAAGCAGAGGGTTGATGGATGGCATGTGGTGAAGGATTTCATCACACGCCAATTAGTCCTTTGAAGAAACGAAAGTGCCTCCTATGTGGAGGTACACGGCCAAAAGACCCGACTAGGGACTACGAGGAGGTAAGTAGTTTTTCGACTTAGCTCTCGGTTTGGTCTTCTTCAAAATTGTCTAATTTAATATCCTTATCTGCTTGATCTGCATCTTTCACGCATGAGATTGACGCTCGAGTCAAACTTGTTTGTGAGAAGCCCCGCCACCTAGTGTGGCGGTTCCTCAAATTCTTGCGTTTTATCCGTAGAAGAAAAGGTTGAGCGCCTAAAGGTAATCAAAAGTTGATTTCATCCTTAGGATTTCATAGTCATAGAAAGAACTTACGACTAGGTAGTGATCGAGAAAATCTTACGATCAGGATATGTCGAGAAAAGCTACGACTAGGTCTTGGTCAGTAGAAAAACTTACGACTAGCAATTGATTCTTCTTTTCTTTTTACGTAAAGTAGGCATGGAAAATCGCCAGACGACGAAGAAGTCGAACTGGTAACCATTGGTAGCAGGGCAACAAAGGAACAAGGGCTCATCTCCTCCGACGAGAAGGCGCCGACTTACAAGAGTCGCCGACAAGGAGGATCAAGCTCAAGTTCCTTTATTTCGACGAGGTCCTCAAGAAAATCTGCAAGACACACGCCGCAACAATAGCCGAGGTCTAAACAAATTAAATTGAGGAGGATGAAGAACCTCTTAGCGCAAGGCCCGTAAGGGCAAGGGCACGCTTTCTTCCGAAGCCGAGACCGAGCGCTGCATTTAAGGAGACCGAGGAGGTCAAGAACCTCCTAGGCATAAAGTCCACAAGGCCAAGGTACCTTTTTATTATGACAAGAAAGCTTTACTAGCCGCCACTTCTAGATTTGTCAAGCAACTAGAAAAGGAGAACCGAAGGAGTTTATGTCTTTGTGAAGGACAACGTTGATCCACCGAGCCTACTGCTGAGGGTAGCGCCGCTTTGGAGTGATCGAGACCGATCTCGCCCTCCGAAAGTCGAGACCAGAGAGATGGTCCTCGTTTCAAGACTCACGACTGACGTGGTCGTGATCGAACCTATTCCCTCAACTCTGAACTACTCACCGGACGTGGTCGAGAAAAGAAGTCAAAGAATTCTTCCATCGGAAGATGGCTCCAAAGTTTCGATTAAGTCCAGACGCAGAGGTATGTGAAACAAGCTAAAGTGTAAAACAGATTTACCTTTTGCTTTCCACAATTTGACTTGCTATCCTTTTGTTTGTTTTAGCTCGACTCCTTCAAATTTCGTAGTGGTTTCTATCGAGAAGCCCATTGCAGCCTCTCCAATGATTGGAGAGATGACAGCAGAGATGGTCAAGGATCATCCACATCTCGGTTGTGGAAGAAGTCGTGGCCCCTAAAGCGTTGTCACGACCGCTGAAGTTGTAGCTATGGCCACTGAGGCAGTGGCCATAGTTACCGAGGTGGCGTCTACAAACCCTGAGGTAGCTGCCATGACCACTGAGGTTGCAGCTACTACTACTGAGGTAGCGGCTACAACCATCGAGGTAGCGGCTACAACAACCGAGATAGCCACCATGACCACTAATGTGGTCGCAGGACCAGCAGAGGCAACAGAGAAGCTTCGCCCAAGGTGGTGATGTGCTGACCACTGCAAGGGAAGTAAATCGTTGCAGACCTCCTTCCCGGTACCCAAAGAGAATTTACAATTTCAGAATCGGAAGATGAGGAATACTTCAACTGCTCGATTTCTTTGGCCCTCGCCCATAGTGGGGTCTTCGCCTTTAGATCTCGCCACCGAGTCCCCACCCCAAAGACATTCCCAATAGAGGGAACACTTTTGATAATGAGCGCCTTGAGAAGGTTTGTGGGACCAAGTTGAGAGAGTGGACGAGCTGAAGCACCCAGAGCTGGTTTACTCGATATTTGCTCGATCAACCATGAGTGTAAGTATTTGATGATACTTATGCATACAGGTATAATCTTCTCTTGTTTCTCACTGTCTTTTCTTTTGTAGAAAGCCATAAAACAAATCGCCGTTGTCGGTGAGTATCATCGACAACTTCTAGAGCTGCGACAGGAAAAAGAGGAACTCTGCAAACAGGCAGAGAGGTGGTAAGTTACTATTTTTCATAGTCGCTTTGATTTGACTACTTATATAGTGCTTACAGGTTTGTCGTGGAAAAACTCACGACTATATGCTAGTCGTAAAAGACTTACGATTGGATGTTTAGTCGTAGAAGAACTTACGACTAGATCCATAGTCGAGAAGAACTTACAACTAGATCAATGGTTGTAGGAAAGCTTACAACCGATTTAATAATGTTCATATCCACTTTTAACCTTTACAGTTAAACAAATGATGAAAAGACTCGCCGACTCGCCGATTATCAAAAAGAGGAGTCGAGAGTTACAGGAGAAAGTAGAATTTCTCCCGAGGAAGCTTAAAGAAGCTAACTCGCAACCTAAAGGGTGCAGAAAGGATAAAAAAGAAGTGCCGAACATAAGATCGCTTATGTTTTCGATCTTTGCTCGATCACTACTTTTAGGAAAAGAAGATATATGAGAAAGCTCTAATGAAGTCCAAAATAAAACTTTGGTCATTCACGAGATTTCTCATATCTCCAGAGAGAAAGATGAAGAAATTACGAGACTAAAATCCCGAAGATCAGGTAAGCAACTCTTTACCTGCAATCTTTTACGAGCTCTTTCCATATTCTCACTCTCATTTCTTTTCTAGAAATGGAACTCGAACTGGGAAGGCTCGAAACTGAGCTCAGGGACAAAACCATGATTTACAAAGAGACTGTCCGCATTGCCAAAGAAAATACGGAGGAGATTAGATCATGGGAGAATAAGCATGCTGAGACTGTTACCTCCCATGATGAAGAAATCAAGAAATTGGATTCTCGATTTGCAGGTAAGGAAATCTTTTACTGTAATTATTTTTTTTTTTTCCTCTAGAAGTTTATTTTGCTTGACCGGTCTTATTCTTTTCAGAGCAAGCGGTCGAAAACAAACAACTCCATGATGCTTCGACTCGCACCCAACAGAGATGGAGACAATGAAGATTAATCTTCAAAGCAAGGTCACGCCTCAACAACATACTTAGTGAGCTACATATCGAGGAAAAGCTCCTCAAGATGATACGATGGTCGCCACGTAAGTACAATTGGGGAACAAGTCGGCTTTACAAGAACTGGTGACCACTCAAGACCAACCAAATCGAATCGATAAAGGAGGCGGTCGAAGTTGTAGTAAGTTATGCATTGGCAAAACTTAAAGCTCATGACCCAAACCTTAATGTTCAACCAATCGAGCCGACTTATCGCGCTCAAGCGTAGCAAGTCGTCGATTGAAGAAATGCAATCAATTGGCCATTTAAGGTTTTGAGGAAATGCAATCGGCTCTCTCTTCGTGAGTAGTTTGTAACAAACCCGAAAAACAATCTTTTGTTGATGTATTATATAATCCATCTTGTTTCTCGCAAATCATCTTGTCGAGTAGTTAGTAACTCAAAAGATAATTAACAAAATGAAAGACTAAGAATTGAAGTCAAATTAATAACTTTATCCTAGCCCCGACTATTTGCTTAGTTTGTTTAGACGAACTAAATAAATAGTGTTAAAAAGGGTTTCGAAAAAGAGAGGTTTGTTTAACTTGTTGTTTTTTATCACAACCGCCATGCATCGGGTCGAAAAAGTGGAAACGAATCGACACTAGGAAGTTCCTTCTAGTGGGCGGTGACCACGCAGAGAGGAAAGTCTTCGACTAGGTGATGTTACCATCTCGACTAGATTATTTAAGTCGAGAACAAAGAACTTGAGTTAAACAAACATCCAGAGGACTTCAAAAATTCATTCGCCCTTCTTTGGAGGACTCGATAAGTCTGCCCCGATAGCAAGAGTAGGAAATCGAACGATGCTAGGAAGTTCCTTCTAGTGGGCGGTGACCACGCAGAGAGGAGAGACTTCGACTAGATGTGTTTCTTCTTCCGACTTAGTTGAGACTTAATCGAATACACCAAAGGCAAATGAATAAATCTAAAAGGTGCACTCGCTTAGAATATTTTTCAAAAGAACGGAAGAAATAATCTAAAGTGAAAGGAGTAGGCTTTCAAAATTATTTCACTAAATAGAACCCGAGCTCTTTGTGTTGGCGGCAAAAGTGAGTAACGAGTTGACACTAGGAAGTTCCTTCTAGTGGGCGTGACCACATGCAGAAAGGAGAGGCTTCGACTAGGTGATGTTACGCCTTTCACCAAAGGTAAAGGAAACGGGTGTTTGGAATATAGTCGAAAGATTATGAAAGCACTACTCAAAAGTAAGACAATAGAGGTAGAGAGAACCCGAGTCTTTATTGTGCGAATGATGGGTTACACATAAAACTTATGCGAATTGGTCGATGTTCCAAGAATTCGAGAGAACTCGGCCGCCTTCCATTGCCAATCGCATCAATTCTCGGACGAGTAACTTCGACCACTATGTAAGGACCTTCCCACTTAGGAGAAAGTTTGTTCCGATTAGACTTGGATTGGCGAGTCTCAATACCAAGTCACCTACTGATGAGGTCAGCGAGGTTGGACCTTACGATCGTAGTATCTTCGCAGGCTTGTTGATAGACCGCTGAACTAATTAGGACCTAGTTTCTCCTTTCTTCAAGTAGATTAATATCATCCGCTTTCGAAGTTGTTCTTGGTTGAGTCTGTGAAAGTTTCACTGTGTTGACTGTATCTTTAGTTCCAGAGGAAGCATGGCTTCAATTCAAGACTAGAAAGAATGGTGTTTCACTTATAGCCCTCTTGGTAGTCGCATTTAACAGCCCATAATACTGAGGGTAGCTCTTGTACCCAAGCCCCGAGCGCTTGGTGAGTGGTCAAGACTCGAGTCTTAATTCCTCTCATTATTTGGCCGCTTGCACGCTCGACGCCCCATTACTTTGGGGATGGGCCATGTACATAACACAACTTGGTACCCAACTCGTCATAAAATTCCTAAAATTTTGCGCCAAAAATTGCTTACCATTATCTGTAATTATTCGACTTTGACTCCAAATCGAGTAATTACGATCTCATCATAAACCATTTTGCCGCTTCGTTGTTATCCATCCACAAGTTCGGCTTCAATCCATTTTGTGAACGATCAATAGCCACAAAAGGAACTCAAACCTCCCGGAGCTTTGGGGAACGGTCCTAGAATATCGAGACCCTGTGTCGCAAAAGGCCAAGATAGAGGTATTGTTTGTAATGCCCGATTTGGTTGGTGTATTCGTCGCTATGAAACCGCATCGACACACCTTTTAACCAACTTTTTAGCATCGTAAAGGGTGTTGCACAAGAAAACCTTGTCGAAAGGCCTTCCGACCAGGCCTCAGAGAAGCATGATTTCCACAGATGCCATCATGTATGTCGTGAAGAAGTGTTAATCCTCGCTCATGAAAGCATCGCATGAGCACCCCTTGAGTACCTCGCTTATAGAGGACTCCTTCCACCAAAGTATACATTTTGGCTTTTTCGATAAGCGATGCGCCTCGAGATCGCCTTTCGCATGTAACCCTTCAAGATATGCATAGATGGGTGTCATCCATGTATCCTCGTATTCTAGAGAGGCCGTCTCAATAGGAGGTATTTCGGTTCATCGACCGAGACGGCTTCGAGTTGTTCCAAGAAGACTCCTTTTGGTACTTCAGATCGGAAGAAGCTATTCGAGCAAGCCGGTTACGAGGAAATTATCCTTTCGAGGGATGAATTGTGCCTCAAACCTAAAAATGCTTTTCTAGCTTACGACTTCGATAAGTACCGAGATATTGTCGTTAGAGCACCGGTACTTTTTGCCAACTTGATTCACGACTAGTTGAGAGTCTCCTCTCACGAGTAGTCATGAATCGAGAGCGCCACGTCAGATACCGCCTAGCAAACCTTCAGATGATCGCCACATTATTAGTGGCCCGAAAGTTTAATTGTATGGCATACTTTAAGGTCTCTCCAGAGGAGATACCAGACCACCCCAATTTCGAGCCACTTAAAGTAAGCGACCCGTCAAAGTATATCGCCCATCGGTCGTGGGAATCAGATGGGGATCCCTAGCAGTTCAGATTTGTCCATTCGCGACAAAGTCCGCCAAGATCCGATTTAACGGCCGTCGACACGAATGGATGTCGAACTCCCCAAGTTCGACCGACCATTTTGCCATGCGCCCATTGCTTCCCTATTCTCGAGGATCGCCTCTAAGGAAACTCAGACAAGACAGACTAGTTTGTGCGCTGAAAATAATGTCGCAGCTTCTCGAAGACATGAGGAGGGCATATAGAAGCTTTTGGACCCGAGGGTAACGCCCTTAGGTCCGTGTAAAACTTCACTTACGTAGTAAACCGGTCGTTGTACATTTTCACGTTCTACGACCAAGATCTGCGCTTTATCGCTGTGGCGTGGCGCCTAGGTAAACTAAGAGTGTTTCTTCCGCCTCGGAGAGACCGTAATAGGAGCACTCAGAAGGTACCTCTTGACATCCTCAAAGGCAGCGTTTGCCTCTTTCGACCACTCAAAACCTTCGTGTTTCCTTAGAAGTTTAAAGAAAGGTAGTCCCTTTTCTCCCGATCGGCGATGAAACGACTTAAAGCCGCCATGCACCCCGTGAGTTTACGGACTTCTTTCCGTGTAGTTGAGGGCGATTTGTAAAATGGCTTTTATCTTTTAGGGATTTGCTTCGATTCCTCATATAGATACTAGGAATCCAAGCAATTTCTCAAGAGATTCCAAATACACACTTCTCAGATTAAGTTTTAAGCGATGTTTTTCGAGATTGTCGAATGTTTCTTCTTGGTCAAGAATATGATTAAGTCTCTTGATGCTTTTAACAACTAGATCATCAACATAGGCCTCTAGATTTCGCCTAATTGAGATGAAAAAGTTGCTTGCATCAAGCGTTGAAAAGAAGCGCGGCATTTTTAGACCAAATGGCATTTTGACATAGCAAAATATACCAAATGGTGTAATAAATGCGGTCTTTTCTTCATCGTCTAGACACATATTGATCCGTGGTATCCGAATATGCATCTAAAAACTTAACATTTCACAACCCGCAGAGAGTCAACCAACCGATCGATACGAGGTAAAGGAAAATCGTCTTTTGGACAAGCTTTATTAAGATCAAGAAAGTCTCACGCACATATGCCATTTGCCGCTTGACTTTCTAACCATTACAGGTTAGCCAACCATTCCGGTGGTTGACCTCTCTTATAAAGCCCGCTTAAGTAGCTTATCCATTCGATTTAATAGCATCTCGCCGATCAGCAGGCAAATCTCCGTAATTTTTGTTTTGGTACTTTGTCGCCGTAAAGCTAGCTTCGTGCTCGATCACCTCCCTGGGGACTCCGGGCATATCGGATGCTTGCCACGCGAATACATCTGCGTTAGCTTGGAGGAAGGTGATGAGGCGTGTTCCTATTTGGGGTCGGAAGTATCCTCGATGCTGAGCGATCTTCGAGGGCTCCCTCGCCCGTCAGAGGAACCTCTTTGACTTTGTCGCTCGGCTTTGGTGCAGTTTTTAGGCTTCGACTTGCTAGTCGAAGGTCGACTTTCTTCTCGAGTTGGTATTTGTCCAACCATCTCGAGGATCGGCGATCGCAGTATGCGCCATCTTCTTGTCACAATGTATTGTGATTACTCCTTTGGGACTCGCATCTTAATACATTGATATCCATAATGAGTAGCCATTAGGAATTTTGCCAAAGTTGGTCGTCCGAGTATGGCGTTATATATGTCAGATCGAAATCGACCACATCAAAGGAGATTTTCTCGTCTCCGAAATTACTTGGTGAACCAAATGTTAAAGGAAGAGAAACTTGACCAATTGGTTTGGTAGAAGATCTGATGCACGATCCCATGGAAAGAGTATCGTACCGGTCTTACTTTGGTCCTGGGTACTTGCATGTCATCCAGAGCACTCGTAAATAAAATATTTAACGAGCTACCACCATCAACCAAAACTCGATTGACCCGACAATTGTTGATGGTGGGTTCGACCACGATTGGGTATCGACCTGGTCGAGTCGAAGGAATCGGGCAGTCACCCTTCTCGAAAGAGATGGTGACTTCCGACCACTTCGGTAATTTATTGACGAGAGGAGGATCTATGGAGTTTACCTCACGTTCGCAGGCCTTAAGCCGTCGCTTTGATTCATATGCCGATGATCCCCGTGAGATGTGTTCGACGGTGTGTTGCGGATCCCGAACGGCATCTCCTCTTCGTCATCCGAAGATTTATGACCACTCGCTTGACCTACTGCTCGAGAGTGGGAAGTGGTCCTTGTCGCTGTAGTAGTCTTCAAGCTTTCGTTGGAAGACCCTTAGCTATGGAAGGTCATGCCCTTCCTTTTTATGGAAAGGACACCACCTAGGCTTATCATTTTTCCGATCGGGCGCTTACCTTTGCCTCGCTTGAGTGCGGCTTAGATGTGCATGGCTCTTTATCATTCAACCAATACCTCCTTGGAACCACCGGCTTGGAGTTTTTGACCCTTCGCTTTGTTCTTGGACTTTTTGCTTTTTATCCTTCTTCTTACCAATATCGCCTGGCTCTCAAGAGGTATTGTCTTCTCGATCTATTGTATTGTTCCACTCGACCGCCTCAGAGGCGATGGCGTATCGATCACCATCTCAAGAGTTCGCAATGTATAGGTGGGTTTAAAGCAATGTCTTCGTTATTCTTCTACTACGGACTCGCTTGAATGCCCCGATGACAGATGAATCGAAACTTCCGAATTGAGTTACTTAACCCGACTAAAGCGCTTGATGAATTGGCGCAAGGTCTCGTTGTTGTTCGTCTCATCCGGTGCAAGTCATCCTCCTTTCGGGGCGATTGTAAGTGCCTTGGAAATTTGCCAAGAGAAGGTCGCAGAGGTGTTGCTAAGAGTAAATCGACTCAAGTGGTTGGTTCAATAACCACGATCGAGCGATCCTTCGAGCACGCTTGGAAGGTAATTTGCCATCACATGCTCTCCTCCTCCCGCCGCTTCGGACAAATTGTGGTATAGATCTGAAGGAATTCGATGGGATTTTGGGAACCATCAAACTTCTCCATGTTCACCGGTCGAAATCGAGGTGGCCAATAATGTTCTCGGAGATCAAAGCGAGAATGCCCGACATCCAAGAATGACTTCTTGACGCCTCCTTTGCGTGAAAGAAGGGTTTATATCATCGTGGTCGACTCGACGATACCCAAGAATAGGTTGACCGGACCTACGATAGATCTCACCCCACGAGGGAATACTCCTCGTAGTTCATCTCTTCGCCGCAGATTCTCATGTCGGAATGGTGAGCGATCACCTCCGAGGAGTTTGTTAATCATCAATCGCTCGAAGATATTTCTCCGAGTAGGAGATCGACACGACTTCATCGTTGCGCCGATTCCTCCGTGGTGATATGTTCGATCGATCGTAGTCAAGAAGTCGATTGTTATGACTTCCGAGTGATGCCGGCGAGGTGCTTCCACCTTGCCATCGTGTTCAAGCCTTTGTGCGATCTCCTCAACGAAGAGGTCGAGTCTGGCGCTTCGGGCTAGCTCTTGAGTTGGATTCTCGAGCAAGTCATTGATGTAATCGGAGTTCTCGAGCTTCTCTCGATTGATATTGAATGCGCCCAGCAAATTCTTACGGCTTCAATTTTTTTTTCTTGGCGACCTCAAGAGCTTCCATGTCGGACTCTTGAGACTGCCTCAATGAAGTGCAAGAATATCGAGGATTTCCTTCGCGTTCATGAAGGTGTTGGTCGTGTCCGCCAGTGGTGGTGTCCTTGCCATTGCCACGAGGGGGCGTAGTGTGTGATTTTCTGGGAGAGTCTCCATCTCGGTCTCTAGGAGAGTGACCTTGATCCGAGGGAAGGACGAAGACCTCCCGTTGATGATTCTCACTTGCACTCGAGGCCTCCCCGCTTGAGGAGTCGCCGAGACACCATCCGGCGATTTGGAGTAATCCTCCATGTAGGGAAGTCAGGGTTATAACTGTCTCCGTCGGCAGTATGACTCATGGAGAAATGGTCGAATTTGCAGAAAAGCATGCTTGATCCCGCTGCTCTCGATATCATCCGGAGAGAGATGATCACCAGATGTTGGTGAAGTCCCGGAATTGTGGCTTCCAGAGCTTGCCTCACTAAGTCGGACCGCCTCGGGGGACTCCTGACACTTCGAGGAAAAACTCGTTGTGTTGTGAGTCCACTGGGTGTGGTCCCTGGTCAATTGACCCTTGTCCTTTGAGAGGGTAGATTCCTCTCTGACATATCTTGTTGGGGGATAAGGATCCTCCTCAACTCCATCGGCGCATTGTCTCCTCGGATCGTGGGAAGATCACCGAGGCAACAAGATTCATCGGATGAGTCATCACTGCTCAGAATCGAAACCGCATCCATGTCGACGTCTCACAGACCGCCAAGTCGAACCAGTTCTCCTCGCTCCATTCTCCGCCATGAGTGCATGAGATTTGGAAACAGAGAGAATGTTGACAAGAGATTACCGAAGATCCCCACGGTCGGCGCTAACTGCCGGTGTTTTAGAACCGAACTTATGTAAAGATTGTTTGATTCGGGGGTCTCCTAGAATGGAATCACACAGAGATTGACACGGGATTTTTATACGTGTTCAGCCTTCTCAGGAGAGAATAACAACCCTACTCTGTGTGTGTATGGTATTGAGTATATTACGAACAATTAGGGGAAAAACTAAGACTATTACAGATAGTGCTTGTATTTCGATGGCCCGATTGCCCCCTCCTTTTTCTCGATTGTCGCCATTTTATAATACGTGAAGGAGCGGTTAGCTCAGGTGAAACGGCGCTCATCACATCCTCAGATCGGACGACGTTGATAATAATCACCGTGTATTAACTCCTCCACGCCGCTCAATGCCTATATACCGTAGATAATGGAGTATTACGTGCCATTACTTCGCAGAGTAACAAACAGATGATGATCGTTTGAATCCTTAATCAATAAGGCCCGCTTGTCTATAGGTTTAATTGATCATAAGGTGGTCGTGGTGACCTAGTCGAGAAGAACCTACGATTATGAGATAGTCGTAGCAAGACTTACGACTATGGGATAGTCGTAGCATAACTTACGACTATGGGGGTGGTCGAGAAGAACTTACGACCACCCATTAGGCTCTTCCCTCATAACATTAAGGGTATACTCGAGTCCACATGACGTCATATTTACCTATAATAAGAATTATAGATAAAAGATAAAATGAGGATTATTATATCCTCGTCAGGTACCTCTTGACATCCTCAAAGGCAGCGTTTGCCTCTTTCGACCACTCAAAACCTTCGTGTTTCCTTAGAAGCTTAAAGAAAGGTAGTCCATTTTCTCCTAGTCGTGCGATGAAACGACTTAAAGCCGCCATGCACCCCGTGAGTTTCGGACTTTTTTCCTTGTGGTTGAGGGCGATTTGGAGAATGGCCTTTATCTTTTCGATTTGCTTCGATTCCTCGATAGATACTAGGAATCCAAGCAATTTTCTCAAGAGATTCCAACACACACTTCTCGTGATTGAGTTTTAAGCGATGTTTTTCGAGGTTGTCGAATGTTTCTTATAGGTCAAGAATATGATTAAGTCTCTTCATGCTTTTAACGACTAGATCATCAACATAGGCCTCTAGATTTCGGCCTAGTTGAGATGAAAAAGTCGTTTGCATCAAGCGTTGAAAAGAAGCGCCGGTATTTTTTAGACCAAATGGCATTTTGACATAGCAAAATATATCAAATGGTGTAATAAATGCGGTCTTTTATTCATCGTCTAGACACATATTGGTATGGTAGTATCCAGAATATGCATCTAAAAAACTTAACATTTCACAACCTGTAGTAGAATCAACCAACTGATCGATGCGAGGTAAAGGAAAATCGTCTTTTGGACAAGCTTTATTAAGATCAGTAAAGTCTACGCACATACGTCATTTGCCGTTTGACTTTCTAACCATTACAGGATTAGCCAACCATTCTGGGTGGTTGACCTCTCTTATAAAGCCTGCTTTAAGTAGTTTTATCCAATTCTGATTTGATAGCATCTCGCCGATCGGGCAAATCTCGTAATTTTTGTTTTACGTACTTTGTCGGTAGTAGCTAGCTTGTGCTCGATCACCTCCCCGGGACTCGGGCATGTCGGATGCTTGCCACGCCAAGATATCTGCGTTAGCTCGGAGGAAGGTGATGAGGCGCCTTCCTACTTGGGGTCGGAAGTATCCCCGATGCTAACGATCTTCGAGGGCTCCCTGCGGCCCGAGAGGAACCTCTTTGACCTTGTCGCTCGCTTTGGTGCGACTTTTAGGCTTCGACTTGTCGGGTCGGTCGATTTCTTCTCGAGTTGGTATTTATCCAACCATCTCGAGGATCGACGATCGCAGTGTGCGCCATCTTCTTGTCACAATGAATTGTGATTACTCCTTTGGGACCTGGCATCTTAATACATTGATATCCGTAATGAGTAGCCGAATTTTGCCAAAGTTGGTCGTCCGAGTATGGCGTTATATGCCGTATCGAAATCGACCACATCAAAGGAGATTTTCACTGTCCTGAAATTACTTGGTGAACCAAATGTTAAAGGAAGAGAGACTTGGCCAATTAGTTTGGCTGAAGATCCCGGTAAGATCCCATGGAAAGAGTATCGTACCAGTCTTACCTTGGTCCTGGGTACTTGCATCTCGTCTAGGGCACTCGTAAACAAAATGTTTAACGAGCTGCCACCATCAACCAAAACTCGATTGACTCGACAATTGTTGATGGTGGGTTCGACCACGATCGGATACCGACCTGGTCGAGTCGAAGAAATCGGCGCCACCCTTCTCAAAGGAGATGGTGACTTCCACCACTTCGTAATTTATTGACGAGAGGAGGATCTATGGAGTTTACCTCACGCTCAGCAGCCTTTTCACCGCCGCTTTGATTCATATGCCGATGATCCTCAGAGATGTGCTCGACGGTGTGTTGCGGATCCCGAACCAAGATCTCCTCTTTGTCATCTCGAGGACTTATGACCACTCGCTTATCCTACCCGCCGAGAGTGGGAAGTGGTCCTTGTCGCTGTAGTAGTCTTCAAGCTTTGCTCAAAAACCCTAGCTATGTAAGATCATGTCCTTCCTTTTATGGAAAGGACACCACCTAGGCTTATCATTTTTTCGATCAGGCGCTTACCTTTGCCTCGGCCTGAGTGCGGCTTGGCGGTGCGTGGCTCTTTATCATTCATGTACCAAAACCTCCTTGGAACCGCCGGCTTGGAGTTTTTGACCATTCGCTTTGTTCTTGGACTTTTTGCTTTCTTATCTTTCTTCTTACCAATGTCGCCTGCTCTCGAGAGGTATTGTCTTCGATCGATTGTGTTGTTCCACTCGACCGCCTCAGAGGCAATCGATACCGATCACCATCTCAAAGAGTTCGTGACAAAGGGTAGCCAGATTTAAAGCAATATCTTCGTTATCCTTCTACTATGGACTCCTTGCTTGAAAGCCCCGATGATGATGAGTTAGAAACTTCCGAATTGAATTACTTAACCCGACTAAAGCGCTTGATGAATTGGCGCGAAGGTATCGTTGTCGCTCGTCTCATCCGGGCAAGTCGCCTTCCTTCCTGTGTCGATTGTAAGTGCCTTGGAAGTTCGCCAAGAGAAGGTCGCAGAGGTGTTGCTAAGAATAGATCGACTCGAGTGGTTGGTTCAAGAACCACGATCGAAAGCGCACCTTCGAGCACAGCTTGGGAGGTAATTTGCCATCACATGTTCTCTCCTCCCGCCGCTTCGGACAATTGTATAGATTTGAAGAAATTCGATGGGATTTTGGGATCCATCGAACTTTTCCATGTTCACTGGTCGAAAGCGAGGTGGCCAAATGAGCGGCTCAAGATCGTGCAAAATGACCGACATCCAAAGGATAACTTCTTGACGCCTTTGCAGAAAGAAGGGTTGATATCATCAGTGGTCGACTCGACGATACCCAAGAATAAAGTTGACTCGACTGTAATAGGTCTCGGTCCTACATGGGGAATACTCCTCGTAGTTCATCTACTACTGCAGATTTCCATGCCGGAATGGTGAGCGATCACCTCTCTGAGGGGTTTGTTGATCATCAGTCGTTCGAAAGATATTTCTTCGAGTAGGAGATCGATGCAACTTCATCGCTGCGCCGATTCTCCGTGATGATATGTTCGATCGATCAGAATAAGAAGTCGTATTACTACGACTTCTTGAATAATGTCGGCGAGGTGCTTCCAGTCTTGCCATCGTGGATCGAAGCCTTTGTGCGATCTCCTCGACGAAGAGATCGTATCCTGGCGCTCGGGCGAGCTCTTGAGTTGGATTCTCGAGCAAGTCATTGATGTGCTGGAGTTCTTGAGCTTCCTCTGATTGATATTGAATGTGCACAGGCAAATTCTTCTGGGCTGCAATCTTCTTTCGTCGAATAGCCTCAAGATCTTCCATGTCAGACTCTTGAGACTGCCTCAATGGAGTGCGAGTATGTCGAGGATTTCTCGCTCATGAAGGTGTTGGTCCTGTCCGCCATCAGTGGTGCCCTTGCCATTGTCACGAGGAGGCGCAATGCGTGATCTTCGGGGAGTGTCCCTAGCTCGGTCTCTAGAAGAGTGACCTTGATCTGAGAGAAGGACGAAGACCTCCCGTTGATGATTCTCACTTGCGCTCGAGGCCTCCCCGCTTGAGGAGTAGTCGAGAGACACCATCTGACGACTTGGAGCAATCCCCATCCAGGTAGGGGAACTCTAGGTTATAAGCGTCTCCATCCGCAGATGTGATCTGCGGGGAGATGGTCTAATTTGCAGGAAAAACATGCTTGATCCCGCCTCTCAAGGCCATCCGGAGAGAGAGGATCACCAGATGTCAGTGAAGTCTTGGAATTGTGGCTTCGAACTTGTCTTACCAAGTCGGACTGTTTTAGGGGGACTCGGACACTTGGAGGAAAAACTCTCGTCGTGTTGTGAGTCCACTTGGGTGTAGTCCTAGTCGATTAACCCTTGTCCTTTGAGAGGTAGATTCTCCTTGGACGTCTTGTTGTGGGGATAGGATCCTCCTCAACTCCATCACGCAGATCATCTCCTCGGATCTGCGGAAGATCCCTGAGGCAAGAATACCATCTGATGAGTCGATACTCGACTCAGAATTGAAATCGGCGCATACCATGTCGACGCTCACAGAATCCGCCAAGTCAAACCAGCTTCTCCTCGCTCCATTCTCCTACCATGAGTGCATGAGATTTGGGAAAACGAGAGTATGTTGACAAGAGATTACCGAAGATCCCTACGATTTACGCCAACCGCCGTTGTTTTAGAACCGATCTTACGTAAAGATTGTTTGATTCGGGGTCTCCTAGAATAGAATCACGCAGAGATTGACACGGTATTTTTATACGTGTTCAGCCTTCTCCGAGAGAATAATAACCCTACTCCCGTGTGTGTATGGTATTGAGTGTATTCTCAACAACCAGAGAAAAACTAAGACTATTACAGATGATAGTGATTGTCTTCCCGATAGCTCCTTGATAGCGTGTGCACACCTCTCGCCTCTCTCTCTCTAATCGCTGTTTTTATATAGTCGTGAAGGAATAGCCGCTTCTCATCAAGAGACACTCATCAAATTCAAAGAATTCAAGCGACGCTTGTAGTAATCATCGGGCCGGTAACTCCTTCACGCCACCGACGCTTACTAGTCGAGATAATGGGGTATTATGTGTTATCATTTCGCATAATAACAATAAGATATTGACTGCTTAGATTCCTTAATCAATTGGATCCACTTGTATGTAGGTTTTATTGATCATAAGGTGGTCGAGTGACCGGTCATAGAAGAACTTATGACTATAAGATAGTCGAGCAAGACTTACGACTATGAGGTAATCGAGAATATCTTACGACGGGTAGTGATCGAGAAGAACTAACGACTATAAGGTAGTCGATCAAGACTTACGATTATGGGGGTGGTCGAGAAGAACTTATTTACCACCTAGTAGGTTTCTCCCTTATAAAATTAAGGGTATACCTAGGACCATATGACGCCATATTTACTTATAATAAGAATTATAGATAAAAGATAAAATGAGGATTATTAGATCCTCGTCAGGACTCTTTCTTGTCACCATTGGGAAGTTCTCACTTGAAGACCACGTCACCAACACCAAAGATAAGAAGGATGATGCCGAGTGGAAGCAACTCAATTGCACCGTTCTTTCTTGGATTTACGTATCCATCTCCACTGAAATCCTTGAGCTCCTGATGAAGCCAACTGCCATGGTCACCACGATTTGGACCAGTGTCGAAAACCTCTTTTGCAACAACAAGAAGACATGCGCTCTCTACTTGGAGGCTCAATACACCAACACAGTGCAAGGTGACATGTCCATCATGGATTACTGTCACAAACTCAAGCTCCTCGCTAATTCTTTGGGTGACGTCGACCATACCATCAATGATGAGACTCTTGTTCTCACCATGATAAAAGGATTGAATTCTAAATTTAGTCACGTGGCGACCGTTGTGCCTCTCCTGGCGCCCTTGCCAAGCTTCCTTCAAATGTGGTCAATGCTCCTTCTCGAGGAACTCAAGTCTCCTCCCGAGAACTCCCATGTCACGGCCCTGGTTGCGGATCACGTATACAAGGGCGGTGGTGATTCCAATGAGTGTTCAACCGGTTCAATCGACAGATACACTGGTTCAACCTGCAACAACTCCGATTAACTGATAGCAACTCCTACCGCAACAACAGCAACGAGAAGAAGTGTGGCAAGGGCAAGGGTGGCAACTCCTGGCTAACTATTTACAATCGGTGGACTGGTACGTTCACCATCTGGTCGAACACCTCCCCCAACGTCCTCGGATCACGACCTGATGCTCCACCTCGCCATGCCATGTTGCTCGTCCTTCCTCACAGTCCTCAGCAGGGACTGCCCCACAACCTGCTCTCAGCCGTCGCCTATCCGGGTGTCTATGTGCCGGGTTTGCCACATCCTGTCGTGGCAATGGCGTTGTTTCCTGTCGTGACTGGCTTCTCTCCTCCACCTAGTGCACCGACCTAGGATCCCTCTAGCTTGGTCAACTCCTTCAACACCATGACTCTTCAGCAGTCAGCTTCCAACAACTGGTACATGGACACAGGGATCTCCGCTAACATGTCTTCCAACTCTGGTAATCTCGCCTCCCTTTCATTTCCTCCTCTTTTCAACATGTCATTGTTGGTAATGGATCATCCCTTCCCGTCACTCACTCTGGTCATGATGTCCTTTCATCCCTTTCTCGTCCTTTTCACCTTCGTAACATTCTTGTTATCCCAAATATTGTCAAAAATCTTATCTCTGTTCGATGATTTACTCATGAAAATAACTGTCATGTTGAGTTTGACCCTCATGGTTTTTCTGTGAAGGATCTTCATTCCAAGAGCGAGGTTCTCAGGTGCAATAGTTCGGGTGACCTCTACCCATTATGTCAACCGAGTCTCCATGCTCTTGTCACTCCCACCGATAGCACTGCCCTTTGGCATTGTCTTCTTAGGCACCCTGGTCCTCATGCTCTCCACCGGCTTGCTCAATTGTCTATTATTTCTTGTAGCCACAACATAAATGGCAGCACTCTATGTCATGCTTGCCAACTCGGTCATCATGTTAGGCTTCCTTTTTCAATATCGACGAGTCATACAACTCATCTGTTCGAACTTATACACTGTGATTTATGGGCATCTCCTATTGAGAGCATATCTGGCTTCAAATATTTTCTTGTCATTCTTAATTATTTTACCCATTACTTGTGGACTTTTCCTCTTCGACACAAATCCGACACTTTCTCCCATCTGTCAAATTTCTATACTTTTGTGTCCACCCAATTGTCCACCACCGCTGCTGCAATTCAATGTGACAACGATCGTGAATTTGACAACGCATTGTTGCACAATTCAGCCGCTACCCATGGCACGCTCCTTCGGTTTTCCTGCCCGTACATGTCTCAACAAAATGGCAAAGTCGAGCGTGTTATTCGCACGGTCAACGACATTGTGCAATCCCTCCTTTTTCAAGCTTCTATGCCTCCCCGCTACTGGGTTGAAGCTCTTCATGCCGCCACTCTCCTTCTAAATATTTTACCCACCAAAGTCCCCAAAACCCACACACCATATTTTCACCTTTTTGGTCACTCTCCTTCATACTCCCATCTGTGAGTTTTTGGGTATCTTTGCTACCCCGACACCGCCGCCACCATGTCCCATAAACTTGTACCCCACTCCACTAGGTGTGTCTTCTTAGGATATTCATCAACTCACAAAGGATATCATTGTATGGATCTCTCCACTCGGCGAATCATCATTTCTCATCATGTGATATTTGATGAAAATCACTTTCCTTTTGCCGCTGATCCTCCTTCTCCTTCCTCTTATGATTTCCTCAATGGACCAGTCGATGCAATCTCTTTCATTCTTGTCACGTCTCTTGCCAAGACCGCCATGGTAACTGCTTTCACCTGTCATGCATTTCGCCTCCCGTCATGGCACCACCACCTGGATCCCCTGCCGTGGCACAAGATTTCCCTGCTGCGGCACCCGACTTACCTGTCGTGGACATGTCATCTGGATCGCCTGCCGCGGCACCAGATCTCCCTATCATAGCCCTTGATTTACCTGCCATGGAAAATCCTTCTTATAGCCTTCCACCACCTCCACCCCATCCTCTTGTGGTTCCCTCGGGCCCATCTCACTCCTATGGAACTCGAACACAGTCGGGTACTCAGCTAAGGCCTCGTGAATGCCTTAATCTCCATGTCTTCACCACCGACTCAGTCTCCCCGCTTCCTAAGTCTGTTCGTGGAGATCTCAAAGACCCCAACTGGCATGCTGCTATGGTCAACGAGTATCATGCTATCTTATCTAACAACACTTGGGATCTTGTTCGTCCCCAACGCAATGCCAACATTGTCTCTGGCAAGTGGGTCTTTTGGCACAAACTCAAGCCCAATGGCTCTCTCGACCGATACAAGGCACGGTGGGTTCTCCGTGGATTCTCCCAAGAACCCGGTGTTGATTTCAATGAGACTTTCAGTCCCATGGTCAAACCCGCCACTATTCGGGTTGTCCTTTCACTTGCTCTTTCGCATAATTGGCCTATTCATCAACTAGATGTCAAGAATGCTTTCTTGAATGGTACCCTCTCTGAGACAGTCTACTATCGCCAACCTACTGGGTTTGTTGACTCATGTAATCCTGACCTCGTGTGCCGTCTTAATCGCTCTTTGTACGGTCTTAAACAAGCTCCTTGCGCTTGGTACCATTGCTTTTCTTCTTTTATTTCCTCTCGCGGTTTTTCTTGTTCCAAGTGTGATACATCTCTTTTCATCTATACTCACAGTGTTGATACAGCATATCTTCTGTTTTATGTTGATGACATTATTCTCACCACATCTTCTCCTAAGCTCCTTGCACATTTAATCGGTGCACTCTACTCCAAAGACAGATTTGGGCGACTTACATTGCTTCCTTGGTATTTCTGTCCGTCACACCCCATCTGGTATTTTTCTTTCTCAAGGCAAGTATGCTATCGACATACTTGAACGTGATGGCATGTCAGTCTGTCGGCCGTCTCCCACGCCCATTGATACCTCGTCTAAACCTCCCACTGATGTCAGTCCTCCTGTGGCTGATCCAATGGCCTACCGAAGTCTGGCTGGTGCTCTTCAGTACTTGACATTTACCAAACCTGATATTGCGTACGCTATGCAGCAAATCTACTTGCATATGCATGATCCTCGCAATGGTCACTTCTCTCTGATCAAACGTCTTCTTTGGTACCTCAAGGGTAGTTTACACTTTGATCTCCAATTGTTTCACTCATCCACTTCTAACCTAGTTGCTTACACGGATGCCGACTGGGTTTGTTGCCCTGACACCCGACGGTCTACATCTGGTTGCTATCTCTTTCTTGGTGATAACCTCGTGTCATGGTCCTCTAAGCGACAACACACCATCTCTCGGTCTAGTGCCGAGGTTGAGTATCGCATTGTGTCTAACACTGTTGCCGAAGCTTCCTGGATTTGTCAACTTCTTCAAGAGCTTCGTTGACCCTATCCAAGGCTACCATCATTTTTTGTGACAATGTCAATGCCGTTTACATGTCCAGCAACCCTATTCAACACCAGCACACAAAACATATTGAGATTGATCTCCATTTTGTTCGAGAACATGTTGCTTTGGGTCATGTCCTTGTATTGCACGCCTCATCATCGTCACAGTTTGCCAACATATTTATGAAAGGCCTATTGTCTTCCATCTTCTGTTGAATATATAAGCATTTTTCGAATTACTTTAATCCGGAAATATGATTGCTAAATCATGAAAATTACTCTAGCCATTTTCACAAAGCAGGTAATCAAGAACACTATAGCCATACAAATTTCTAGAAGGACAGAAACTAGCATACCTATCTCAGTGTTCAAGACTACAATGGATAATAAAGCTAACCAAGCAACAAGTGCGAGATAGCCATACCTGATCCAAGGGAAGAAGCAAAGAAGAACAGAGTCTTGATGAGGTCGCTATTCGTCATGCATGAGTGGACGCCGTGGTAGTAGTCGGCGCTTGATGTAGACGTAGCAGAGAATCGGATGAAGAGGAAGCAATGAGCAGTCGCGCGAATGCTCCCCAAAAACCTTATTCGTCCTCGCTCGTGCAAGCCTTCAAGGACAAAAGTTCTGGAGGCCTACTCTCCCGGTACGGCCGTACACACGCCTCGTCGGGATGGAGATCGCCACAGACAGCAACCAGATCCAGTGGAGTTCTGTCTTAGTCTTTCGTAGAGAGGAGAGGATTAGAGAAGAACCAAGATTGCTTCTTTTTGATAGCCAAAACAAAGAGGTCGAGGCTTTTAATTCGCCAAGGAAACAAATGCTATTGATTCGCCATCAACCAAGAAAGTTAATCAGCAGCTATTACTCACTAGTAATCGAACTGCTATTACTAGTCGCTCGTTAATGTCATTTACTACGAAGCTCGGTATGCTTCAATTTTCGAATAGATAAAGAAAAATACGCCAGACTCGACACGCACATAAGATATGCTTGCACAAGACACACAAAGATCAAGATCAAGACAACTCAAATTTCGGTGAGCGAAGCGAAGCGAAAGCACACGCTGTGTTGGTTTCTCCAATTCCACAAGGGGGGCTACCACGTTCCACCTTATAAAATGGTGTAACTCCCCTTCATCCCTCCATGTGGGACTAAACAATTTTAGCACGTGCATATGGACCTTTGAGATTTTCCAAGAATTAATTAGAATTAAAATTGGGCCTAACCCGTATTAATTCCAACAATCCCCCACCAGATCCCAAGGGCACATCTCAAATGCCTTGATCCACAGTATTGTTTTAATATACCAGTGTTTTGATGGAGATCGGTTAAGGTTGAACATCCACCTAGAACAGAAACTACACTTATCTATAACTGCACAATGGACTAAGCCTTGAATTAGCAGTTTTGTGTGAAAATGTTTCACTTAAGCCCTTAACTGATACTAGGCTACCAGGCATCCCCGCGGGTTGGAGCATATAAGTCATACTCCTGGCCTATTCATGAGCTTCCTAGAAATTACCCTATTTCATAGACTGTACCTAGCAGTCGGGCTCATATAGGTGTGTTCTTTCAAGACTGCTCTGTAGGACCGCATCTTTGCTTAAACAAGCCACAGAACACATTAAGGTAAAAATTAACTCGCCATACTGATTTAGGAGAGAATTGCATCTCCAATGGAGTGGGTCTGTAAAGTTACTCTCCTCCCAGTTAACCAATAGCTTGTTTCGCCAATCCTACTTCACGGTATCTCCGATCACATAGGATGGGTTACCACTATGGTATAACTCACGTGATTCTCAAACCCATCTCCCTCGATGCATTGTCTATCACATTCCGTGATAAACCCTTTGTGAAGGGATCTGCCAGATTCTTAGCTGTTTGGATATAATCCAAAGATATTCCTCTGGAGTTTCTCATTTTCCTGACAGACTTCAGTCTTCTCTTCACATGTCTTGATGCCTTCATATTATCCTTAGAACTGTTCACCTTGACGATCACAGTATGATTGTCACAGTTCATCGTAATAGCTTGCATCAGCTTTTTCAACCACCTGCAAATCCATCAAGAGCTTACGAAGCCATTCGGCTTCAACAAAGGGCGATTCAATAATATGAGTTCGCTTCCATTGTTGACCTCGTTAAGATGGTCTACTTGCAAGACTTCCATGAAACAAATACCACCTCCAAGTATGAAGACATATCCACTTGTGGCCTTAATCTCATCAAGATCGATATCCGGTTTGAATCGCTATAACCCTCCAAAGACTCGGGGTACCCAGATAATGAATGCCATAGCTCATAGTACCCTTTAGATAGCGACATTACCCTCTCAAGAGCATGCCAATGATCATCTCCTGATTGAAAACAAACGGCTTAGTTTGCTCACAGCAAATGAGATGTCAGGCCTGGTACCGCTAACTAAATACATGAGTGAACCAATTATATGAGAATATCTCAATTGGTCTCTTGCTATTCTCCGATTCTTCCTAAGCAATACACTAGGATCATAAGGTGTTGGAGAGGATTTGTAGTCGCTATAACCAAAACGACTCAGAACATTTTCCACATAATGGGATTGCAACAATGTAATCCCACCATCTTCACCTCTCAACAAATTTTGATGTTCAAGATAACATCACTACTCCCTGCATCTTTCATCTCAAAATTTCGAGACAAGAAATCCTTGACCTCCTTAATCACATTAAGGTTGGTCCCAAAGATCAGTATGTCATCAACATACAGACATAGAATGACTCCCTCGCCCCCACCATGGTGATAATACACACATCTATCAGCTTCATTCACAATAAAGCCTACAGATGTTAAAGTTATGTCGAACTTTTCATGCCACTGCTTAGGTGCTTGTTTAATACCATACAAAGATTTCAACAACTTGCGCACCTTTCCTTCTTGACCATCTACTACAAATCCATCTGGCTGTTCCATGTAAATTTCTTCGTCCAACTCTCCATTTAGGAAAGTTGTCTTAACGTCCATGTGATGAATGAGAAGACCGTGTGAGGCAGCTAGAGATAGTAGTACTCGAATAGTAGTCAATCTAGCCACAAGTGAATAAGTATCAAAAAAATCTTCACCTTCCTTTTGGGTATAACCCTTGGCCACAAGCTGTGCCTTGTACTTCTCGATAGTACCATCAGGCCTAAGCTTCTTTTTGAACACCCACTTACATCCTACATGTGTTTACAACCATAAAGACGCCGATGATCTCCCAAGTTCCATTAGAGATAATGGAATCCATTTCACTACGGATCGCTTTCTTCCAAAGATTCTCGATCCGGAGAATCATATGCTTTAGAAATGGTACTTGAGTATCATCCACAAGGTACATAATGAATCAGACCAAAAGACTTTGCGCTTTTTGTCTTTTACTCTTCCTCGTAGTTTCATTGTCTTCCTCCTCGTGAATTTGCTCAGGGGTTTGCTCAAAATATTCCATTGGAATGGTAGGTTCAGGAGTTGTATCAGGCTCCTGACTCGATAAACTAGGCATATCTTTCATCGGAAAAATATACTCAAAGAATGTAGCATCTCTGGACTCGATAATTGTACTAACAAGCACGTCAGGTACTCCAGATTTCACCACTAGAAATCTAGATCCAACGCTATGGTGAGCATAGCCTAGAAAGACGCAATCCACGGTTTTTGATCCAAGCTTACGCTTTTTTGGAATTGGCACATTGACTTTCGCCAAACAACCCCAAGTGCGCAAGTATGAAAGTGATAGTCTTTTCTTCTCCCATTGTTCATATGAGGTTATCTCTTTATTCTTTGTGAGAATCATGTTTAGGACATGACATGAAGTCAATATAGCCTCCCCAACCATGCTTTGGAAAGACCCGCTGTGTCTAACATGGCGTTAACTAAATCAGTTAGAGTGCGGTTCTTTCTTTCAGCAACCCCATTTGACTGTGGTGAATAGGGAGGCGTCCTCTCATGGATTATACCATGTTCCTCACAGAATAAATTCAACTCATTAGAAAAGTACTCGCCGCCACGATCAGACCTAACCCTTTTGATTTTCCGTTCATGTTGGTTCTCAGCTTCTGCCTTATAGATTTTAAAGTAGTGAAAAGCTTCATCTTTAGTTTTCAAAAGATACACATAGCAGAACCTAGTGGAGTCATCAATCAAAGTCATGAAATATCACTTACCACCTTTTGTCAACACACCATTCATCTCACACAGATCTGAATGTATGAGTTCTAATGGTGCCAAGTTTCTTACCTCCGCGGCCTTATGAGGCTTACGAGGCTACTTTGATTGCACACAAACTTGACACTTAGAACCTTTGGCAAGGGTGAATTTCGGGATTAACTCTAAACTGGCTAACCGCGTCATGCAACCAAAATTTATGTGACAAAGTCGTGAATGCCAAATAGTAGTCTCATTACCACTGAAAACATGGTTCACAACATTATTACACAAATCTGAAAGAGATAGGCGAACAAGCCTCCGCACACATAGCCTTTACCAACAAATTGTCCACACTTGGACACTACAAATTTATTAGACTCAAATACCAATCTAAAGCCATCTCTACACAGAAGAGATCCGTTGATGAGATTCTTATTGATAGATGGCACATGATGCACGTTCTTTAGTTGCACAATCTTCCCCGAAGTAAACTTCAGATCGATCGTGCCAACACCATGAACAATGGCATGTGACCCGTTCCCCATTAGAATGGTTGGATCCCGAGTGACCTGGTAAGAAGAGAACAATAAAATATCATTACACACGTGTATATTAGCACCAGTATCTATCCACCAATCGGTAGATTGACATACGGAAAGAACAGTAGGTAAATTACCATACCCTGATGTTCCCGTCTCAGTAGTACCAACAACAATATTAGTAGACTTGGAATTCGCCTTGTCGATTCTTCCCACCTTATGTTGGTCGCAATCCTTGGTCCAATGACCAGGTTTGCCACACACAAAGCAAAGGTCATCCTTTGTGTTCTTCTTCTTCTTCTTCTTAAAACTAGTTGTTTGTGCAGTCTTGTTCTTGCCTTTGAACTTTTGAGCTTGGCCATTCTTCTTCTGCACCACATTGGCACTAGAATGTCCCTCATTACCTCTAGTGTGTGTATCTTTTGCCCTCGCCTTCTCTTCAACATCAAGAGACCCAATGAGATTTTTAACAGAAAACTCTTGTCTCTTGTGTTTCAGAGAAGTAGCAAAATTCCTCCAAGAAGAAGAAAGCTTGGCAATAATGCCTCCCGCGACAAACTTGTCCGGTAACACACACTTGAAGTGCGCAAGTTCTGTGGCCATGGATTGTATCTCATGAGCCTGTTCAACTACAGAACGGCTATCAACTATTCTATAGTCATGGTATTGCTCCATGAGATACAATTCACTGCCTGCATCCGAAACCCCAAACTTGGCCTCGAGTGCATCCCACATCTCTTTCCCAGTTTTAATCACCATGTATGCATCAACTAACTTCTCACCAAGAACACTAACCATGGCACCTTTAAAGAGGTTATCAGCAGTCTCGAACGCTTGCTCCTGTTCAGGAGTAAGTATTCCTTCAGGCTTGCCATTTACCACATGGAAAACGTTCATGGCAGTTAGCCAAAGCACCATCTTGGTGTGCCACCTCTTGTAATTCGCACCATCGAACTCATAGGGTTTGAGCGTAGCAGCAAAGCCAGTTGACGAAAAATGCCTAGAATAAGGTTTTTTTGGATTGTTGAATATATAAGCATTTTTTGAATTACTTTAATCCAGAAATATACTAGATAAATCATGGAAATTACTCTAACCATTTTCACAAAGCAGGTAATCAAGAACACTATAGCCATACGAATTTCTAGAAGGACAGAAACTAGCATATCTATCTCAGTGTTCAAGACTACAACAGATAATAAAGCTAACCAAGCAACAAGTGCGAGATAGCCATACCTAGATCTAGTGGAAGAAGCAGCAGCAGTAGGAGTCTTGATGAGGTCGTCGTTCGTCATGGCGTAGTGGACGTCGTGGTAGTAGTTGTGCAGTTGATGTAGACGCAGCAGAGAATCGAATGAAGAGAAAGCAATGAGTAGTCGCGCGAACGCTCCCCAAAAACCTTATTCGTCCTCGCTCATGCAAGCCTTCAAGGACGAAAATTATGGAGGCCTGCTTTCCCAGTACGACCGTACACGCGCCTCGCCGGGATGAAGATCGCTAGAGACAGCAACCAAATCCAGTGGAGTTTTGTCTTAGTCTTTCGTAGAGAGGAGAGGATTAGAGAAGAACCAGTACTCTGTTCTTTTTTATAGCCAAAAATAAAGAGGCCAGAGGCTTTTAATTCGCCAAGGAAACGGTCGCTATTGATTCGCCATCAACCAGTGTTAACTGCAACCATTACTACCAGCCGTTCGTTAATGTCATTTACTACGAGTCGGTGCGTTTCGATTTTTGAATAGATAACGAAAAACGCGCACACACGCACACCGAACCGCACCGCTCGGCTCGGTGAGCGAGCGAGCGCGCGCGTGTGTTGGCTCTCTCTAATTCCACAAGGGGGGCTACCACGTTCCACCTTATAAAATGGTGTAACTCCCCTTCATCTCTTCATGTTGGACTAAATATTTTTAGCACGTACATATAGACCTTTGAAATTTTCCAGGAATTAATTAGAATTAAAATTGAGCCTAGTCCATATTACTTCCAACATCTTCAGCAACTTTTGTGCCAGTCTTCACGTTTGAGACACTACCGTATCGACTGTGGGGAAGTGTTAGATATATCTTACGCCTGCTTTGTATGGCAAGATACGTACATATACCAGATCATATCATGATCTTCTTGTTATGTATAGTTGAGATATTGTAGCATTAGTTTCCTTCTTGCTAACCATGAATATCTCATGTAATCTTAGTATACCATGTATATCTCATGTACCTATATAAAGCAATGACCACAAAGCCTACGGATTATTATGGCCTCTATTCTCAGAGTCTTTCACGGTTCTCCTCACCGCCCACCGACTCGTACGTCATCGGCGTCGTCTCACCGACCCGGTGTGCTCCATGTGCCCTCGACATCCTGCCTGTGCGGTGTGCTCCGTGCACGCACGCTCACTCCTGGCTCGACTTCCTCTTCCCTTCCCGCTGTTACGGCTCGTAATTCCGCTGCTGTCGCTGCCTCGCTGGAGCGGGCCGGTATATAAATAGCTGAGCTGCTGCACGTGTTGAGGAGGTGCGGCGCACGGGCGACACCGACGCGTCGCATGGGAACGTGGTGCGACACATGGGCAGGAAATTTTGCGCAGGGAGTCGGGATTGGACTCGTGTCCGCTGTCGTGCAGCTCAGCCGAGTCCATAGTCATGGCAGGATAGACATCTGCTCCAAGTACGAACCACCTGGCGTTTGGGATAACTGGTCGGCGTGCCTCCAAACCACCTGGCCTGGGCATTATCTGGCGGTCGCCCGGACCCCAAGTCCGGACGAGTTTCAAGTTCATGGTGCCTGCAGCTGCGTGCGTTTTGGATGACGCGGCATTTAGATTAATTTTCTGTTATGATCCGATGGATGAACTTCAATCTCACCGAATGGTTTGCCTTATACAGGAATTAATGTCTCAAATCAACTCAGATACAAGTACTTTGGATATAAATAGGGTAATAGAAGCAAGGATAGGAATAGCAATTCAGACAAAAAAGTAGAAGTATGAGGCGAGGAAAACTAGAGAGGGAATTTGAGGAAGCAACAGCATTGGGGAAGGAGCCGAGGCTATCGCCTTGTCTATTCTATTCTTTGATGTCTTAGGCGTTGCTTCGGCTTGCTGATTTGTACTCGACGACCAGGTATGTCCCTTGCCTTCCTTGGCCCACGACCCATCTAGCGAGCCTAGGTCGATTCATGACATTCCTTCCCCGCTGAAATTCGGCTTGTCCCCGAGCCGTTGCAAAGATCTCATGGTAGGAGATTTTACAATGTTTTTTCACCTCAAAAGACATGTTGCTCCTTAGTTGTTGCATTGCTTGAATTCTTAGGCGCATAGGAAGAAGCATACTGCCATCAAGATGATCTCAATATTGTGAAAAGGTGCCAACAAGGTGAGCAAGAGAACTAGGGTCAGTGTATTGAACTCCAAGCTTCTGCTGTGCCACTCTGATCACCTCAATTCTCTTGAGCATAGGAGTGGCCAAGGCTTAATCTCAATCGAGCTCATAAACAATAATTTTCGTAGCTGCAAAAGGGACTCGCCACAATGAAGAATTCTCACCGTAATTTTACTTAACAACATTGGGATTTGGGAGCATATCAGACATCATGCATAGCTGCTCAATGTGGTAGCTAGCACTGTCCTCTACAAAACATCGCCTCCCTGACTTAAATTTGCTAAATTCTGACAGAATTATTAGAAGCAGTAGGGCCACTTCATTCCCATGATCCTCATGTATCAAAAGTTACCCATCAATTAGAATTCCAAGCAGTGAATCAGTGAGCTGACTTGCCATTAAGTTGGAGTGTATACTCATCGTGATGCCTTCATCCACATTGAGCTGGCAATTTCCAAGCTCATGCATTCCTTTATTGAGGTCTGACATTCTGAAACTTAGCTAGACCGTAGGACTAGATATTGTCCTTGCTTCTTGTTTCACTGTAGCTGGAACATAGGAGATAGGAGTTGTTCCAAGTAGAATTACATTGCTCTTGACTCTGAGTATCACCTTATAAACTATGACAATTCTTATGAGCTTTTCCTTGCTGTCCACTAGCTACATGTATTTCCAAAGAGTAACTGATTTTAGATCTACTATGTTAGCTCGAGTGAAGGTTGTCTCCTTTGGCTTGACTAATGCCCACTTGACGAATGCTAGAAGCTTAGCCCTATGTCCTGGAGGTGGTAGCCATGAGGGTATCCACTGCACTCCACCTTAAGTGTGTTTGAACAATAGCCAAGGCACTTCAACAAGCACTTCAGTAGGTCGTAGCCATGGGGGCTTTGGTTGTACATAGCCTCGGTCGCACCCAAACGACGGTCGTTCTGTTGGCTGTGGCTCGGCTCATATGCTTGCGTTGTTGACTCGGGAAGGAGACGACCACTGAGTCCTCTCACCCCACTTCCTCAGTAGTGGTCACGGTACCACTGTACCAGTATTGGGTATTTCCTCAAACACCCGGACGACGGTGATAGGATTGACAAAGGCGATGTCGAAGGTGCATGCGTTGCAGAGAATCGTGATAGTGGCCAGAACAAAGATAGATGCAGCAGCCTCCAAGTCCGCCACAGTCATCAGCGACAGTAGCACCCTAGGCCTGACTTTTGTCTCCTCACGGTCAAGTGACTCCTTGTCAAAGTAGGCGAGGGCGACGTCCAGCTTGGCGAACATGGATAGTGTTGGTGAAGGGTATCATGTAGGCACGGGAACGTCAGTGTGGTGGCTGGAGCAAAGCGCCGCACACCTGGTGAACTTCTCGTTGTCAAGCTTGATGTTGCCAAACGGCTTTGACGAGTACACCGGCAGGGGTACCATAGGTGCTGGGACGACCTCGGACTAGCACATCTCGAGCAGGGTCACAGTCGAACGTCGTTGGTGTTGGAGCTGTGGAGGAACGTCGAACACCTGGTGGGCATCACAGTGCCCAACTCTCTGGTGGCCAACGACTTTGGCGTGGAGGTTTTCATAGGCTTTGCCCGCGTCTGGATAGTTGTGGACACACCCCTTGAGAGCAGGGATGCGGTCGTGACATCGGTGTCGCCGGCGTATGGTCCAGGGCCCGACGTCGAACACTTGGCGGCCATGGCGGTGTCGAAGCTGGTGGTGAGAGTGTTGCGGTCGGTGTCATGGTCGAAGCATGTCGTTGTACCACCGTTGGGTGTTCCTATGCTGAGAGCGGCGTCTGCACGTGGAACTGCAGAGGCCACAGCGTGGTCCCAGATGGCGACAGTGGAAGACGCCTGGGCATCGCACAAGGTCGGAGAAGGCGTAGACCGCCCGAGCATGTTGCACAGCGTCTCATTCATCTCGGTCACCATCCTCAAGCACCTCTCCTTTTTCTCATCGGACATGGCTTCCCAGTCCTAGCCCAGTGAAGGCAACGAGACTGGTTCAGACATGGGCTCAACGGCACCAGCAGGTGCGTGTCAGGTGGTGTGGAACGTGGATCCGCAACGGCGACCTTAGGGGCAAGCACAGAGGTCTCCGCATCACGTCGAACCGTCATAATGGAAGCAGAGTCTGGTGTCGATTGTACCAGCAGGACGTCGAGGAAGCAACAACCTTCGTAGATGCACCGACCATGGAAGGCATCTCGAGCTCGCTTCACTTCTTGCCATGATCGGAGTTGTACTATGGCCTCCACATGGTTGACTCTCTCAAACAAGGACATCTTCTGCATGCCATACACCTCAAGGACCTGGTGTAGCACCTCCTTCATCACCGGATAGAGCACATGGCTCACGGTGAAGCGTAGAACGCCGCCTGTGGTTGCCTCCTAGTGACTCGGCATTTCGCCGAATAGGTGGCGGGTGACTCCTCCACCAACATTGCCACCGCTCAAATCCAGCCGCCGGTCCCAGCTACCGCCACCAATCCTTCCCCCATACCATCTCAGCACTAGAACTCCCACGAATTAACTGCTCTGATACCAATTGTTACGATCTCGATGGATGAACTCGAATCACACCGAATGGTTTGCCTCACATAGGAATCAATGTCTCGAATCAACCAGATACAAGTACTTTGGAAATAAATTGGGGGAAATAGAAGCAAGGATGGGAGTAGCAATTCAGACAGAAAAGTAGAAGCATGGGGCGGGGAAAATCAGAGAAAGGGAATTTGGGGAAGAGGCAGCATTGGGGAAGGAGTGAGGCTATCGCCTAATCTGTTATGTTCTTTGATGTCTTCTGCGTTGCTTCGGCTTGCTCCTTTGTACTCGACGACCAGATATGTCCCTTACCTTCCTTGGTATGTCTCTTGTCTTTCTTAGCCCACAACCCATGTAGCGAGCCCAGGTTGATCCGTGACATTTACCTTCTAGACAACGTCTCTTTTACGATCGCTTTATTGAATCGAAGCAAGCAAAAAAAATATGTTCTGAGTAATTCTGTTAGATATAGATCGTAGATAAGCTTTTCTTTAGAAAAAATAAAATAAAAGAACATCTGCTCCGTTACATGATTGCGTGTCTTGCATGACTACAAGTACAGGGCAAAAAGTGCTGCCAGAGAGGACGCAACTACAAAATCGTCTCTAGCTTATAGGGAGTAGGGACTGCTATGTCCTTGAAGGAGCGAAGCTTGAGTTGCACAATTACACCTTCCGATGGTAAAACGATCATACATGACAATACTTCAATTTTTAAGGGTGTTCACGCCCAGGCTCCTATTATACCAAACAATTAAAAGGAGCAAACTATGAAAAATCTCCACCTAAGTATTAATATGATGCTAGTTAGAGATAACCCAATCATCTGCAGTGGCCAATCGTTCTATGGCCTGTTTGGTACAGCTCTAACTCCTAGCTTCGTAGTTGGAGTTTGTGGAGCTGTGCCAAACGGGATTGCTCCACAATTTTTTTGAAGTTGGAGCAACCGGGAGCAGAGCAGTCTGTAGTGCAATTTTTGGGAGCGGGTGGAACCTTGCTCCAATTGAGGAGCTGCGGACCAACAAAACAAAATACCCATTGAAGTTGAAAATATTTACCCGCAAATTGCCACTGATATACCCAACCCGCAGCACCCAAATCCCTAACCCCTTCGGCATTTCTTCCTTCGCAGCGCCTTCCCCGTCCCGCAGCCCTTCGCCTCCCTCTCCCGTTCACCGCCCCAGTCCTCCTCCTCCTCGCCGATTGGCGCCCCAGCCCTCCGCCTCCCGCCGCCTCCCGGCCCCTCGCCTCCCTCGCCCCCCGCCCCCGGCCCCTCGCCTCCCTCGTCCTTCACGCCCGAGCCCTTCACGCTTGCTGCCCCGGCCTCTTCGCCCGCCCTCACCGATTCATAGACGTGCTCATCCTCGCCTTGATTTCGCTGCAGTATGTGGTCGACTCGACTCGACGCAATTTCTTCCTCCATGTCTGGTGTTTCTTCCTCCCTACCATCGGCGGCTCCTCCTCCTCGGCGGCTTCTTCCTCCCCAATTCAAGATCTTCCTCCCCAACCCTCGGCATCTTCAAGGTAAGCCGAAATGTCCAAAATGGAAGATTTGTTATGAATTGGTGGAATGTGAACCGAGCTGTCTAGTGAAGGGAATGCATCTTGGTATCCTCAATGAAGGGAATGCAGTATCCTCAGTTCGCAGTCGGTATGTATCCTCAGTGAAGGGAATGCATCTTGGTATCCTCAGTGAAGGGAATGCAGTATTCTGATAGTTGGTCCTGATGCATGCCAAAAATCATTGTATTCTGCTGCATGCCAAAAACTACTTGGTCCTGATGCTTGAATATGATACTGCTTCCTCCCCCAATCAGTGAAGGGAATGCTTGGTCCTGATAGTTGCCAAAAACTGCTTGGTCCTGATGCACGCCAAAATTCATGTATTCTGATATTTGGTCCTGATGCATGCCAAAAACTGCTCGGTTATGATGTCACTGTGTTATGTCTATAAACAATTGGATATAATAATCAGAAATGTTACCAGCACTGATCATTGTGTTTGAAAATTCTGATTGTGTTGGAGCTGATCATGCTTAGATATGCTTGTGCTTAGATAATCTTAAGGATTGCATAGGTGCTCTTGATGGGACTCATATATGTGCAACTCTTCCACTAGAACAAGTGAGATACATCGATACATTGGAAGGTCCGGAAATCCTTCTCAGAATGTGATGGCTGTTGTGGACTTTGATATGCGTTTCACTTATGCATCCATTGGTCAACCAGGGGGCTATGCATGACACTAGTGTGCTATATCATGCATTGAGAGTAGACCGAGGTGTCTTCCCACATCCTCCATTGGGTAACTTTCTTTGCTCTTAGATAAATTACTTCTTCCTAAACCATGTACTTTCATTAAATTTATATTACTTTTGATTCGCATAAGTATTACCTTGTTGATGTCGGATATCCTAATCGACCGGGGTACCTAGCCCCATACAAGGGCTTAAAGGTACCATGTTCCTGAAGTTCCACAGAGGTGTTGAACCAACTATCGCCAAGCAAAAGTTCAACAGGTACACTCCTCCGTGCGTAACATAGTTGAGCTTAACATTTGGTGTATGGAAGATGAAGTGGCCAATTCTACTCAAGATGCCAAGTTATCCAATGACCAAGCAAAAGATGATTGTTGCGGCTACTATGGCGCTCCACAACTTCATACGTGAGCATGGTAACGGGGATTGGCATTTCCGTAGATGCGACCGAGATTCTAACTATGTGCCTATCATTCCTTCTAGATACCGAAAATATGCAATTTCTCAAGATGCTTTGGGTGGGTCAACATCACAATCGAATGATCGGTCTATGGATACATTTCGGGATGAGCTTGCTACTGGCATAGCTACTTCTTGGTGACTTGGTATGGTACGAAATTGAGTTAGCAAAGATAATGTGACCTCTCATTTATTTTCTATCGAAGACATATGTTAGTCTTTGTTATAGACTTTTGTTATAATATTCATCGAATTAGAATCTTTGTTATAAACTTCATATGTTTGAGTTTATGAATTTTTTTCCCTATTATACTCGTTTATATTTATGCAAAATTAATGATATTTTATCAATCTATAATGATGCTAGTATTTGAGAGAGTAAGGAGAGCTCATTCTTTTAGCTCCAAGAGAATTGGTCAGAAATATGCAACAACCAATACAAAATCGTATTTAAAAAAAAACCCCGGTTCCGATCGGATGCTACAGTAGACCATGTGAACAGTAACCGTTCTGAAAAAACAGTCCTGATGCTACAGTATCCGCGTGAACAGTATCATTTAAAAAAAACCTAAGATTACTCTCGTATTTTTACATAGATCATTCTCATTCATGGAGTGGGAGTTTGCCTTTCTAACCAAACACCTCCTCAGACTACTCCAACTTCTCAAAAGAGTAGATCCAAGAGTAAAGCTAGAGTTGAAGTTGCAAAAACTAGGAGCGGAACTATACCAAACAAGCCTATATATCCTTTATTGAGAGAGCTCCCACTTACATAACAGCAGAATCGATAACTTGCTTGCATTTTGACAATAATTTGCACTGACGCGGTAAAAGTCCATTCGATTCAGAATGGAAGTGTGACAGATAATGGCGACATAACCAAAATGACTTATAAATCGATGGGGCAATGAAGCCTTGACGTGGCCAAGGTTTCCTGGTAACTTCAGTTGGCTGCCAGTCTAGATCGGAGCTCAGCAGCAACTGCATCAATGAACTCCTCAGTGTTCAGGTAATGGCTTCTTGTAACGCTGCAAAAAAAAAGGAGCACAATGAGATTGATCAGGGGTTCAGGGTAATAAAAAAGATGTGGAAAAACAATACAGTTGGGGCAAAATTGAACAGCATAACATACTTTGAAGATCCATGAACAAGAAGTGCAAGGTCTTTGGTCATCTTCCCAGACTCCACAGTTCCAATGCAGGCGGCCTCAAGTTTTTGCGCAAAGCCAAGTAGTCTAGCATTGTCATCTAGCTTTGCCCTGCAGTCCACAAACAAAGGAGTTCACATAAGTGAATCAGTAAACTAGAACCCAAGTCCAAGTAGAAGAATAGTAATCGACCTAGGCGCTGATACACATATGCTAATTCACTATTTTGGTGAAACAATACAGGGATGATACTGTTACACGCTAATACTATATAGCTGAACAAAGATGAAAATTTGCCCTATATACATGGTTGTTACAAAGGGATGCAGTGCTAGAGACCTAAAGTAGGTAGGAGTTGTACCTGTGTGCAAGTCCTCTTGTCCAAGCAAAGATTGAAGCAATGCTATTTGTGCTGGTTTCACCTTCTTTCTGGTGAACACGGAAATGACGGGTAACTGTGCCATGGGCAGCTTCAGCTTCGATGGTTTTTCCATCAGGGCACACCTACATATTGAGCAAATTAGCACCATGATAAAGCATATTGTTCTGAAAGATGTAGAAATATGTCCAAACTTGACATGGATTCGCCCAAAGTTCAGGTTTTTTGCACTAGACAGAACACCCTTAAGCATGCAAGATTTAGTAACGAACATGAACAATAACATACCAATACTGATGTCATCAAACCCAAGGAGCCAAAACCTGCGTTAATAAATCGATCGAGTTAATAACTGCTGGATACACTTCAACAACATTTCAGAATATTTTATGAATGGATTCAAACGTTACAGCATTTTGTGACCTTGAGCTAAGAAATCACTCTGCACATCTCCATCATAATTCTTGCAAGCCCACACATAGCCTCCTTCACTCTTAAGTGCATAGGCAACCATGTCATCAATAAGACGGTGTTCATACCTGCCAGAAACGAACATCATTACATATGGTGAAAAAACCTCCCCAGAGAATTTGAAGCAACAACACAAGTTGAAAATCTACCATATTCCAGCAGCCTCAAATTTGGATTTCCATTCAGCTTCATAGACCTCCTGGAAAATGTCCTTGAACCTGCAAAATCAAATAATATTACACCAAATATATATTATTGCCTGAAAAGATTAGTCAAATACACCAAGCAGTCTAATTGTCTGCAACAAGCTTTAAATAATAGTATCAGTGCAACAATGTACTACCTGCCATCATACTTCTTCAGGATTGTGTTTTTGGTGCTAAGGTACAGCGGCCATTTCTTCTCATAAGCAGTTGTCATAGAAGCCTCAGCAAAAGCTCGAATTGACTGTACAGAGTAATTAAATAAATGCTCAGGGAAATGCTTGCAAATGAAAATATTATTTTGTAACTAAATGAAATCAGTATGGAAATAGTAGTACCTCATCAGTGTTGTACATAGACAAGGCAACTCCTCCAGAACCAGTGAAGTTAAAAACCTCCAGATCAATCTGCTCATCTTTTCCCTCTGCCAGTAGAACAGAAAAACAAAAAGGAACAGAAGATCAAATTTTGTTATTTTGTTCGCATCTGTTTTATGAACAACAAACAATACAACCATAGCTGTGAAAATATAGAACTTCTGAAGACTTCATTCGTTCTGTACTTCAGTTTAAGTAAAGTAATGTATGCAATCATACCAAAAACTAGTTTGAGCTTGCCAGGCCCCTTCAGAACTGCATCAGTTGCTCGGTACTGATCACCAAAGGCATGCCTTCCAATGCAAATGGGCTTAGTCCATCCTGATTTCGCCAACGGTTCAGTTTAGCAGGAAAACTTTGCATATCGAAATGTATAGTAGTTTCACATCCTCCTTACATACCTGGAACAAGCCTTGGGACATTTTTGCATATAATTGGCTCTCTGAACACAGTGCCTGAAGATAACGAACAGAAAGAGGAATGTCAACAACCAAATTCTGTGCATTACATTCAAACATAGCAGCAGCTTACCATTTATAATGTTTCTAATTGTGCCGTTTGGGCTCTTCCACATGTGTTTTAGGTTGAACTCCTTAACCCGTGTTTCATCTGTCATGATGTTGAAATAGCCATAGATGAGAAAAGTTTGATCATCAGATAGTACTGCTGTTTTAACAATAAGAACATATATTTCAGCTGCACAAGAATCAAACGTACCTGGAGTAATTGTCGCGCACTTAATAGCCACATTGTACCTGCATAACATTGGATTAGAGCTAAGAAATATAGAACAACAAAGTTATAGGAATATGGTACAGTGACATGGTCAAAGCCTTCAGACATGAGACAACCACATCTATCTATCTCACTTTTAAACTTTACAACATAAATAAACAAGAAGATTCAAGGAAAAAGCTATCTCAGTCAAATTGAGCAAGAATCCTAAGGAAACCTACCACAACATGCGGATCAGTAATAACAAAAAGCTGAGACACAACAAATTACATTCAGCACAAATCCTCGGAAATGGTGTGAATGTGATCACAAATTAAGCATATTCTTAGCATGGAACTTAAAATATTTAAAATTTCTTACTTGAGAGTAGCCTCTGCAGCCTCCACCGTGACCTTGTCATCAGTTGCCTCACGATGCAGAATTCCCAAGTCATAGTACTTGATTTCCAGATCCAAAAATGGGAAGATAAGCTGAAACAAACAAGATTCTCGGTCGATAGCATACAGAAAACAGGAACAACACACAAGAGCAAGCGAATCATATTAATCAGGCCACAGAGAACCATGGCATATTGATTACCTTGTCCTTGATAGATTTCCAGAATACTCTGGTCATTTCATCACCTGTAGTAGGACAATGACAAGAGATATTAGCACCACAATAAATCAACAAATCAATTGATTGCATAAGATTTTTAAAAAGCATTGATATACGCCTATGAACCATCTCTTATGAAACTATTACTAACACTTGCTGACCATTACTGTGTTTGGAACAATTTCTCACGAAAGATGTTTTTTTTTCTTGTAAAAAGATAGAAGAGCAGTCAGCTCATGCACCATAAGATATAGCATTGATGATGTTTGGACGCCAAGCATGCATGAACAATTGCATCGAGAAACACTTGGATTAAAGTTTGAGAAAGTAGGTATCAAAACGAGATCCAGTAATTATACGTCCACCGCAACTACTTCACCAGCAGAGCAAGCGATAGCCACTAAAACCATCACTTGTTCTGTAATTTTCGTTTTATTCGTCCAATTCCTACACCTTTCCTCCACTGCACAATAGATCATCATCACTGTACACGCGCACATGCAATCTATCTACGTTTCTACATTCCTAAATTCGATTGGAATCACCTCCCACGTTCCCACAAACTGGCACAGCGGCAATTAGACTACACAGAGATATTCTCCACTAAAACCTTCTCACGCGCACTCGACCACCAAAGCCTAAACCAACACGGTAGAGCTAACCAAAGGAGCAGTCAGATCTCGCGTATCTCTCCGCGACACCCACGGCCAAAATTTAAAATCCAGCACAAGCGAAGGCTATATTATCATCAGCAAGCGAACGAGCGGGCGGCGTCACAGCCACGAGATAGATCTGCGGGGGGGAGCGGGATCTGACCGTCCATCTCGACGACGGGGTTAGCGACCTTGATCTTCTCGAACGCCATGGCGCCGGCGCCGGCGCTGCTTGCCTCGGGGATCTGGAGGGGGCGGGGCTGGTGAGGAGGCTGCGGCTGCGAAAGGTAGGCAGGCACGGGGAGAAGTCAGAAAGAGCAACTCTGCGAGGGCATTTAAGGAACAGATGGAAGGGGCGCGTGGGCCCCAACTGCCACATGGATTTTTTTTTAAGGGAAAACACTATATGTCCTAGTTCCGATGTCTTTGCTTGCGTCAGACGCTTTGTCCACCAAAACAATTCACGCTGCACGGAACATCTTTTAGCCGATTCAACCACTTCCACTCGTTTCCACTTCCTTATCTCTTTGTTCTCATCCACTCACTCCCTGACTTAAGACTTTCTTCTCTTCTTCCTCTAAAAGCTTTCTTCCTCTCAATCCATCAGCTCTCCCTTCTCCCCTCCAGCCGAGCCAACCTTTGCCGTTCACGCCAACGCCGCCACTACAACACCGCGCCTCGGCTTGGCCGACAGTCGCCATGAGTCAGCCGATCGGCGGCCGTCAAGAAGCCAATCACAAGATGGTCGCTTCTACCACGCCACACGCTAGGGTTGCCACATTGCCTAGAGTGCGTCTTCGATGTGCTCAAGCTTCTACGATGCACCTCGGCCTCACTGGCATACCAAGCTCCACCGCCGGCCACCAAGTCCAGGGTTGCCCCCTCCTGCGCTTGGGGATGGCCATCTACGGCAGTCGGAGCACGCAATTCCGAGGAATCCCACTTCTTTGATAGTTTGTAAGTCTTTTTGTTGTGAGATGTAGTTCTTCCTTAGAACATCATCTTGAGCTCCCGCAACTTATATGATATCAATCAGTTCGGCATACTCCTTGTAGCCGTCTTGACGATAGTTGCGTGCGGATTGCACCGCATTCTAAAGTGAAAGGTAGAGAGTCTTCAATCTTTCGCTTCATCCGTGGTTACCTTACCACAGAGTTGAAGACTGGTACAAATTCTATGCAAGACCGAATTATACTCTCCCATGGTCTTGTAGTCAGCAAAATACAGTCGGGTCCATTCCTGCTCTGCCTGAGGAAGAATGGTGTACTTCAGCTTCTCGAACTGCTTCTTCAGGGCGGTCCACAAAGCTAGTACATTCTTCGCCGCCATATACTCATTCTTGAGCATTAGACTGAGATGGTGTCTGAGAAGGTGAAGTACCCAATCATTCTCCTTAGCAGTATGATTGGCGTCCTGTGAGGTACCAAATCCGATAGCCGCACGAATCTTCTTGCCCCCAAGTACAATCTCGACGTTTGATGCCCAAGTCAAGTAATTCTGGCCATACTAGACCAGCTCTTCGAACTCCTGATCTGTGTTGCTAGTCATCTACATATTTACGCAAAGAGTTCATAAGATTACTACTGGTAATTTGCATAAAAATGGTTGCAAACAATGGTACAAAATTCTCATAATGTTCCCATATTTTTCTATGCATTTTTTATGATTTACTGCTATTTTTAGTGATTAAAGCAATATAAACAATCACATATAATCAAAACAACAAATACAATATATAAATTGTATAGAAATAATAACAACAGAGTTAAACATGCTTCACATGCTCGAAATGATTCAAAAATTGAATTCCCGGGGCTCTTTTCTGTTGGAATATGAAGTTTCGGTGAATTCTGCAATCTCCGAGGGTTAAACCGCTAATTTTCTATTCTGAGAAAAGTTTTCGCGCTATTTTTAGATTTTCTGAGAGCCTTCTTGCAAATTTTTAGGATTTTTCTTTTCCCTCCTCCCTTTTTTCCTTTTTCGGAGTTCTTTGGGCCAAGCCCATATTGCCCATTTTGGCCCATTATGACCCAACCGGGGCTTTCAATTACAGGCCCTGTGGGGCAGCAATTGGCTTCAACAGGGAGCCATCTGGCGCGGCGCTAACTTGACAAGTGGAGGTCAGAAGCGGTGGCGCATGCCATGGAAGCGGCACGGATGGCGCTAAAGGCCGTGGACGCTACGGCAAAGACGAGGGCTACGCACGGAGGCGACGACATTGCGGGTGTAAGATCGAGGAGGCCAACTAGACGGGGGTGAATAGGCGGTTTTAAAAACTTTTTTGGCTAAAACCGATTTCTAATACGGAAGCTAACAACAATACGGTTTTGCACAATTAAAGCCTAAATCAACTAGTCTTTACTAAGTGCACTAACAACATAATACTATTGATAATGGTAGCAATCATACAAAGACATGTAAGCAATTTAATACAAGGAATATAAATTGCACAAAGTAAAGCACAAGAAGGCAAACCACAATGATGCAATGATGTTTTACCGTGGTGTTCAGAGACTTACCGGTCTCTCCTAATCCACGTTGAGGTAAGCCCATCCAAATTGGACCAGCTCCACAATTGAGCCAACACCTCCGAGGTAAGTCCAACACTTGGACCGGCTCTAACACGAACCAACACATCGATCCACTCGGGGTTGCTCTTCCTCCACTCCAAAGATGGCGAGCGCCAAACCGCTCACAACCGCCCGGGTCTTCTCACATCCTTCTTGTAGAAGATCACCGGTGCAACTCCTCCAAACCATCTAGGTGTCGGCAAACATCAAGAGTAACAAGTCGGAGACGCTCACTTGAACGAATCAAGTGTTTAAGCTCAATGGATACACAATCCACTACCTAATGCAACACATGCACTTAGGGTTTGCTCTCTAAGCTTACTAAGTGCAACACATGCACAAAAGAGATGAGAGGGCTTGCACTAGCTCAAGAGAATAGAATGGGGCATGAGCAACTCTCCCACAACCGACCAAGGTGGGAATTTATAGCCCACACACAAAAACTAGCCGTTTGGAAGAGATTCTGTCGAAAATCAGCCAAGCCCGGTTTGACTGCCAACCAATGGCCGGTCAGACCAGCCATGCTCCAACGGCTATAAAACTAGCAATTGGACCATGTCTAGACTGACCGCCAACCAATGGCCGGTCAGTCCGCGCCAACCCGGTCAGATTGGCCAACACATGGCGGTCAGACCGCACAAGAGAACAAAGAGCATTTCCAGAAAAACACATCTTCTGGAAAAAGCTGACCGGGTCACTGACCTGGAGGTCCAATCAGTCCGGCCAACACATGCTGGTCAGATCGCGACCCAAAATCTAGAAAAACGCATTCTCTGGAAAAACCTGACCGGGACACATGTCCCGGAGGTCTGGTTAGTCCGGCCGACTCATGCCGGTCAATCTGGCACCCCCGGTCAGACCGGTCAACCCATGGCGGTCAGATTGCCAAAACAAGGAACCGACACAGAGCCCGGTTATCCTTTCAAGGGCCAGTCAGACTATGGGAGCCCCTGGGTTATTTCCGTAAGACCGAGACCCGCCCGACCTTAAGGAGATAACTCAGAGCTTCTGTAAGACCCGGGATTAACACTCCCGAATCCTCTGTGCATTTCTGAACTAGTCCCATGATCAGTAGCTAGTTCACACAGTAAACAAATATGGTAACAAAATCATATCACAACTTTATTAATAAATAACAACAGAGTTGATTACAAAGGAGGCTTACAAGCCAACGATACAGCGGAAGACGAAGAAAGTGTAGTAGAGTCCAGTTAATCTGCCACAGGCAATCGACTAGGGTAGCGGCCTAGTCGTCGAGATCCACACCGATGGTGAAGTTCTTCTCCTCTGAAATTTGTTTGCACAAGGCAAGTATGAGCACAACCACCGTGCTCGCAAGTTACACCCGTCAAGTAACAGAATGACATGCATACATATGGTAGACAAGGGATATTGGCAGGGTTCATTTGCATAAAGCAGCATTCTTAAGTTTAAATAACCATATTAATTTCCAAGGCCATTTTTATACTATATCTAAAATCAGATTTTAAACAACAATTTTATAGTATGGATAACCTCCATATTTGAATGGTGAAGGATACCTCCTATCACAATGGCTAACCGCCTAATTTTCCCACAGGACTAACCATCCCGAAAACATCTGTTGAAATCACTTTTAAAACCAAAAACAAGTCTAACTCAGAGTGGCTTTGCTAGCATGTCCATGATCATGACGCGCTATTCAATAGTTTTACTCGCAGAGGTTGTACACTTTACCCACATGACATGATTTCTCTAGTTTGTTCGGCATCCGCCAATGCCACCTCTCACCGCCAAGGTAAGAAGTCTAGAGTTCATGACAAGGCCTTTACAATGCATCCTTCCACATGATCCGGCCTCGCTAAGGTTTCGCCTTTGACTAACCATCCGCAGTTCAGGCCCTCTTGCGCCAAAGGGAATAAAATAGTCATGAAAGACAAAGCCATGAAAGACCACCCACGCATGCATGTGATAAATCGCGATGGAACTCTACAAATTAATCACCAGATCCCACGCCCATTCTCGAGACATGTGGTTGTATGCAGAAGGCATAACAAGGTGCGGCTCAAAGACCGGTCCTTAATCGACTTAGGCGTTTTTCAAATCAAACCTCGGTTTTAATCCTAACCAGATTAAACCTGCATAAACTCGCACCCACCATTCAACCATTTCGCCCAAGTCCAAACCATTTTGATTTTATTTAAGTAAAAACCATCTTTACAAATTCTCTATGGTAAAACAATACCATAGATTTAATTTTAAATAATTTGTAATGGTTTGGCTAAATCCTCCCAAAATCAAAATCATGGTCTAAGCATTTGCTAAGCATTTCCAAACAATTTATCTATGGTGACAAAGGAATGACATTTCAATATTCAAAATTGGCCATACAATAACAATTGAATAACTAAGCATTTAAACAGGTATTAAAATAATTGACTAAAAATATGCATGCAATAATAATTTTAAAAACTGAATTAAATAACTTTAAAATACTGGGGGCAATATGGTCAAGGGTGTAACTTGCCTTGCTTAATGGATTATTCTCAAACGGCGTTGAAATCCGGTCGTCCGAAGTCGTCGAAATCTATACGCGTAAACGATCCGAATTCAAATAATAAAAAAAATCCAAATAAAAACATTATAAAATAATAAAATAAATACTACTAGGAATTTATCAATTTTATATGAATTTAGAAAGTTGAATCGAAGGAATCGGAGTTTGTATGAGGGAGAACGAAATTCCGGAAGGTTGAATGTCACATGAAATAATAAAATTCCGAAAATTGTACTATTCATCGAAAATTATGGTTTCGGATAACTGGGAACAAAGAAGGAGTTTTAGGGCTATGGCGAGGGAGTACGATGTTGAATGCGTTGAGGCGAACTCAACGGTGTTGACGGCTCGGCGAGAGGATCTTTAATGGCGACGTAGTCCGACGGAGAAATCCTTCTACGGACGGCATGCTTAACGCCGGCATTATGCCAAACGGAGAGGAGTTAGCGGATGAGGTTTGTGGCGATTTGAAGAGGGAACCGGGAACGGAACGCCACTCCGGTTGTGTTGGAAAGTGCGTCATCGTCAAGCAATGCAATGACGCGCAAAATGGATCAAATAAATAACGAAAATTAAATAAAATCTAAAAATTATGAAATAAATACTGGGAATAGTAGATGAATTTAGATGAATTTAGGAGAAAGAATTAATGGATTTGGAGTTTGTATGTGAGAGCAAGAATTTTTGGAAGGAATAAAATTTCCAAGTATAAAGTGTAGTCACATGACTAGAAAAATATACTGTTCACTGTCTTCATCCTTCGGACAACAGTAAGCAGCAAGCATGGCGCATGGAGAAGGTGGAGCTCTGGTGAGTTCCCGGCGACACGAAGGTGAGCGACACATAGAACGCGAAGCCGCGATGTCGGGGAAGTAGACAACGTGACCGGAGCTAGCTCGACGGCGACGCAATTCGCAAAGAAAGGAGCCTTAGTCAAAGATTCGAATGGTGACATTGCCGGCGAACGACGGCGTTCCGACGGCCGGCGAGGTGTGGAATGGAGAGAGGAGATTACGGGGATGCTGGTGCTCACCTCGGTTGGGGTGGAATGTGTACGGATGGCCGGAGGCGAGGACGACGACGTCGGCGCGGCTTGGGCTCACGGTGGCGACGGTACTCCGGCGATGCTCCGGAGAAGGCGAGGGGAGCACGGCGTTCACAAGGCCACGACGACTCCAATGGTGGCGGTGGCGAGGTCGCGGCCGACGGTGACGGCAGTGTCGAGCTCCAAGGCCGGACCCAAGAATGAGAACCTTCAATTCCCGCCACCACGACGGAGAGAGGAAGTGAGTGGGGCGTCGGGACGGTGAGGAGAGCTTCCTGCTCCCTTTATAGGGCCGGAGCACGGGCGGCGAGGAGCCGTTGGAGATCGTCGCTGCGGCGTTTGCGGATCGGGCTAACCGCCGCCAATATGGGGAGAGAAGGTGGGGGTTGAGGCGGTTGGGGGCGCCTGGTCGGGCTTGACCACGACGCGCGCGAGGAGCGGGGTGGTTGGGGTGGCTTGCCAGGAGCTCCGTCGGTCAACAATGGAGGTGGGATCTTTTGCTTTTCTAGACAAAGAAGGGAGAGGGAAGGAGGTGGCGCGGGTGGTGGAGATGAGGGCGGTGAGGGCGGCTCCGGCGGTGGTCGGTGGTGGCGAGGTGGCCAGGGCCGGCGGCGCTGCTATGGAGGCAAGCTGCTGCCATTTTTTTAGCTTTCGGGTGGGAACCAGCAAACGGTTTGGGAAGAAGAAGATAGGAGAGAGAAAGAGAGGGTTAAAAGAATAAAAGGATAATATATATTGATTAAAGGTAAAAGGGCAAATGGCAGCTCATACATGGAGAACCTGCACGTTGAGCGTGCTTGCCTGGGAGCAATTTGAGGAGGGGTGACCCGACGATATATATATATATATATATATATATATATATATATATATAGGTCGTTATACTTCCAAGTTAATGGATTCTAAATTAACTCCATCAAAATGAGAGTTCTTTGCTAAAAGTAGAGCCCCGATGATCACGCGCACTGCTCCTCTGCAAGCACTACATGATTATCGGTTCCCTAAACAATCAAAGACCACACTTAATGAGTTAATATGGAATCCATGAACAGCGAGCATGAGATCATGTTGGCTCCCACGATCAGCGACCAACACGCCCCAAATCACATATAGCATTGATCACATCCATACAACATTCATACATTCATAGTTCAAAAGACATACATCATAATAGTTCAAGTCTACAACTATTACAAGTGGCTCGGTCGGCCAAATTCAAATAAGAACAAAAAGTAACAGCGGAAGCAAAATAAATAAACCAAAGTCCAGCATGGTATGCCCCATAACCCATCGGCAACCGACTGGGAGTTAAATAATAGCACTATTCGTTAGCGTCACCTAAACCGACACTAACGAGCTCATCGGGCTCACAGTCTTCCTCACCTGAAATTGCAACAACCGGATTGAGTACAAAGTTGTACTCACAAGTCTTACACAAATAAAAATTAGTTATACATAGAGGTTGTTCCAAAAGATGACTCATATTGGCTTAGTTTTGCGAAAAGACGCAACAATTTTTAACAACCTACACATACCAGTTTATCAATTGCCATTTTGTAAACAGATTTAAAGTAGAAGTAAAACATGTGAATAAGTGATAAATTGAATAATAAAAGAATCAAACAAACAGCAAAGTGGTTGCCCACTTTGATACAACAAAATGCATGAACATCACATTCACGCCGAACCAAAAGTACCCACAATTTAAATACATAGTCTAACAATAGTAACTCCTGAACTCAAGCGGTTGTCTATAACCGTGGACACGGCTATTCAAATAGATTTATCTCTGCAGAGGTGTACTACTTTACCCACACGACTCGATTAGCCCGTAAGCCTCCAGATGCCTCCGAAAATAGTATATTTCCTTAGGTATGTCGGTCGGGGAGAATCGAGATACGGTCGTTTTTAGCAAGAAGATCCTATTGAGCTAAGTCCCCCATGCGAGATGTTTTCTTTCCTAGTACAAGCGTCTGATAGCACTTGCTAGGAGGCTCACAAGTTGTATTGAAAAAACCGATGCAATGTACATAAAGAAAAATGGTGCGTCTCTTGCACACTATAGAAAATTACATCGGCTCCTAAGGAACATAGGATTTCATGGTCTCTATGTCCTTACACCACCATGAGACTTATCACAATAAAATCTTCCCCCTACTTAACCGTACAGTACCCATATCCCGTGTGTGGTAGTACGAATGTACTTGAATCAACAACGTTACCAAAGTTCGGTCCTTAATGGTCCAGACAAGACATCCACATACCCAAATCTCGTGCACGAAGGCACCATCACTAGCCAACACTTGTCCAGACCCCAAAATTCATTTAAAATGACAAACTTTAACTTTTAAAATAGATTCGAAGATCTGGATCAAAAAGAATATAAGAAGGTGTATGTTTCCCAAAATTGTCGGGTTAATCCTGACCATCAATCTACCGTTCTAGACATGCATGGTTAAGCAAGACCCGATTACCATAATTCACACATCCTACTTAAGCATGTGGTACTAGAATAATTCAAGGATAACCTCATGATTTAGGATATTGCTAACTACACATCACAAAAATAGCGACATAACAAAATAAGCATGCAAGCGATTATCATTGAACTAACTTAACAAAACTGGGATCAAATATGATGCAAAATAAAGTTCAAATGATGCTTGTCTTGCTGGTAGCTCAGTTTCTCACTCTCAGAAGCGTAGGAGTCAATATCGATTTCTCCGGAATCTAGAGAAATAACGATATCGATAAACACCGAGAAACACTTCAAAAATCAAAATGCTCAAAAATGCATGATTTTTCTACAATGACTAGTGCATAATTTTATATGAAAACAGGTGAAAGATTTATTCCAATTGGAGTTAATATGTGAAAGTTATGGCTATTTGAAAATCAGATTTTAATATGTTCAAGTTCAAGTATTTTAATTATTTGGCCAAAATTTGCAGAACAGAAGGGAATACAAGGATTATAAAGATAAATAGGGAATATTTTTATAAGTCCAAAACATTTGTGTTAAACTCATTTGGAGTTTTCAAGGATTAGTTATGCAATTTTCAAGTTAATGACCTTTTCCTATTGTAAAGATAAAAGGTTTATGAATCATTCTCCAAAATATAAATTTTTGCTATAGAGAAATGTTTGAAACCAATTTCTTAATAATGTTCATTAAAAATGAAAATTATCAGAATTGGTTTCATCCATTTTGGAGTTGAGGAGAATTAGTTATGTATTTTAAAAGTTATTCACATTTTCAATGTACAAATTAATACATTTTGGATTTTCTAAAGTATTATTCCTTTTCTTACCGAGGGCAGTGCTAGCCACAGTGACTAACCGTGGGGCCCTGCACAGCACCGTTTCTTAAGTTGTTTACCGAATCAAACACTCGCCGACAAGTGGGCCTGCCCTGTGAGTGAAACGAAACGGCGCGTGCGCGCGAGTGACGATCGGACCATGCTTGTGAGCCGTTAGATTAAGATCCAACGATCCACAATCGTGGCGCGTTCGGACAGTCCGAACGGCCCAATTGATCCTGATCATCCCTTTCGCATTAGACGGTCTAGATTCGTGGCACGTTCGGACGGTCCGAACGGCCCACTTAATCTGGATGGTCGCTTTTCAATCGGACGGTCCAGAATGGTCCTAGTGTTTTTGGGCTGGCTAAGTGAAAAGGGTGCGGGGTTGAAGTGGCTTGGGCCCACAAGTAAGTGACAGTTTAACTCATTAATACAACATTTTAAAGCTAATCATTACCATTAACTGCTAACGACCTTGCTACAGTACGTGTCCAAGTACGACAATGGGATTTTGTGTCCTGTGCGTTTCAACGGCAGCTCGCCGGCGTTATGCACCACGGCGGCGCGAACCAAGGGCACGGATTGATCCGCAATAGCAGTGCGCACCTATAGGGAGTGGTTACAACACCTAAGGCGGCCTACACCGGTGGCTAGCCGGAGAGGGGCAGCAGTGTTTATTACGGCAATTATGCAAAACGCGATAAAGCTCCGCAACGATCCAGATAAGCAGGTGCCCAACATCTAAGGACTATTAGCAAGCTACCTGAGCTAGAAGAGTGCTTGGAGAAGCTCAAAGATGACTGGAGCAACGTCGGCGCCGGAGAAGACAACGGTGGCGGCGTGGCTCAACGAGGAGAACAGCTCCTGAGCAGAACCACAAGGAGTGAGTGCTCGGGATAGCTCAAAGGGGCTATAAGGATGCTAAGGAACCAATGAATTGAAGAATGGCTTACCGAATCTAACTGGGAGGTGAAGAGTTAGTTCTTTGACCGAAATGGTCCAAGCTTCGATTCAACTCGATCCTGTCGTACATTATCAAAGTTGATTTAGGGGTTTTCAATCTCATGGTAAAAGACACAAGATGACATGAAGAGTTTAGGATAATACCTCCCGGATGTGAAGATTGACACGGTGGTGTCCACGGGAGCGCGCTCTAGAGCTGGCGATGGCACGACAGCGAACTGAAGGCTACAAGTAAAGACAAGGGCTGGGATTAGCTAAAATGAACACGACATTGAAGGTAGAAGATAGGGAAACCACACGGTTGAAACTCACCAGAGTGATGAGCTCGCATGAGCTTCTCTTTCCTCAGACTCGAGAGGAAAGATGAGTAGAAATGGAGACGAGGGAGTGGTTTTATGCTCGGGTGATAACAGAGATGGAAGCGGCGTTACAAGGAGAAGCTCCCGGAATGGTCAATTGGGGCGTTGGATTGACACCGTCGATGAAGCGCCTCGGGAGATTGCGGTCGTGTGGCGTTGATGCCCTGCGTGAACTGACGCGAGGTTGAAGAAAGCACTGACAGCGTGGGCCCGCTCTGCTAGTGTCTCACACGTGCGCGCGCGAAACGCTTGGACCGTGTGCGTAGCTGTTGGATCCTGATTTGGACGGCTCAAATTAGTTGGGCCGTTCGGACTGTCCAAACGGTCCGGCACGTGTGTATCATTCGATGACGAATGGATGGCTGAGATTAGATGGGCCGTTCGGACTGTCCGAACGGCCCGCTTATCTGAACTTTTGAATTTTCATCGGACGACTCACGCGATGGGTTTAATCAGAGCAGTTAGGGGGGTTGCGTCCAGCCAAATGGCTTGGGTCGGTTCAAGTCTAAAGAACAGTGTCGCGTTTGAGTTTAGGGTTTGACTGAGGTTTAAAACAAACCAACCCTACTTTGACTAGTCCTCTAAAAATAGAAATAAATTTCCTAAAATCCTGAAATAAATCAGGGGTGTTCCTGAGAAGGTCTAGTGTCCCTAAAAATTACTAAACCTCACTGTTCATTAAACTATTTTGTACAAAATAAATCCACAACCGAAATAGGTTGATGGATTGAGTTTGAATTTTCTAGGGTTTGAAAAAAATCCCAAAAATTTGGGAAAAAATATCTTAATTCAAAATAATTATTATAGTATTTGTATAAATTATCTCCAGAGGAGCTTTAGTAGCATTTGTTGCAGTTTTGTTCTTGAGTTTACTTCTTTAAGTGTAGGTTCAAGACTTGCACAAGATTTTCCAAGTGCAATATCTAAAGCAATGCTTGAAAACAATGATGCATGCTCAAGAGATGCTTATTAATTATTATTAATAAACTTGGGGATGTGACACAGACTGCCCAAAGACATGCGGTCAGATCGAACCAGGAATCAAAAGCTGATCTTTGAGAATTGCTTCAACTCAATTTGCAAAACACATTTGCCAATTGATGCAAGATGCAAACAAAGGTTAAAAGCGAGATTCTCAAAAAAGTTACAGAACACATTTGCCAACTTTTAGGATCACACCACAAGTAATAAGATACATGGACTTAAACCATTTGTAAAACACATTCATAAACTAAAGTCACATGCTACAAGGATTATGCATGAGCTCTGACTATTTGTGAAACACATTCGCAAATATTGGCAACATGCTAACAAGAGCTAGAGTAAGCACAACGAGCTATCAACAAAATGACACACTCAAGCTACTAGTCAAGACCCCTCTTAATAGTACGACAACCTATACTAGCAATCCGGTCTTCCATCCAAACACCAAGACCGGTAAAAGACAAGGAACACATCCTTAGCCCTATCTAGTCATACATTTGCCTTGGGCATCCTCTTAAAGCTTGATGACGTGCATCTTCTCTTCAAGACCGAGTCATTGACTTGAATATGCATCAACACATGATGCATCCTTTACTCCAAGCTCTTGACTTTAATATCATCAACACATGATGATCTTCTTCACATCGGGATCTTGACTTGAACACCATCAACACATGATGATTTCCTTCATCCTGAGTTTTGACTTGATGACGATCAACTCATGATGGCATACAAAGTCTTCATCATCATGGATAATAACCTATTTATCCAACTCATGGAAAATGTTAGTTCCAAATAATGATTGTCATTAATTACCAAAATATAACATTAACTCATAATGGCGGGTCTAGATTCCTCAGCGGGCGTAGCGGGAGCCGGCGGCACGAGGGGCGGTGCATTCGTGGAGCAAGGCGGCTGCAGGCCGAGGAAAGGCGGTGCGGCCGTGCGGGGAGGACGGTGGCACGGAGGTGGCCAACAGCGTGTTTATGGGACGGCGGTGCGGCCGGTGAGTGCATGGCTCAGCGGCTGGCGCGAGGGCCACGTGCAGATAGCAAGTGCCGATGGTGGGGCGCCTCGTGCGGGTGCCGACGGCGGTGTGCCCGTGCAGGGCGAGCAGCACGACGACGGTGTGCAACGCGCAAGGGCCGATGGCGGCGCGTCTTCGAGATGTGTGGAGTAGCATGGCAGCATGGCTTCGGGCCAACTGCGGCACGAGGTGATGCATGGTGTGACGCGGCTTCAGGCGGTGGTGCATGGCCGGGTGGCGCGTGGCCGAATGGCTTCGGGCCTATGGCGCGCATGTGCGACTACATGCGAGCAGCGCGATGGTGGTGCATCTGTGCATGGGTAGCCGCGTACGGGCGGTGTGACGACACGGCCACATGCGGGTGCCAACGTTGTTTTTCTTTTGCTGTGTTCATGCAATCTATTATCTACATTGTAATCGACATATACTCTTTCATGCAACCTATCGATCGGCTTGGCCAGCGACTTCAAGTCGACTCGCGGTAGATTAGAGCCGATTTGCACCGTAGGAAATAATCTAGAAAGCCAAATTTGAGGAATTGAAAGCGATCTAGAAAATGTGATTCAATCTACGAGTGTCATACTTCGACGGTTACCTTTCGATCTGAGTAAAGGAGGCCTAGAGGTAGGCCAGAGTCGATCGTACTGATAACGTGTTGAGGAACAGTCGCTAGCTAGTCCAGTCCGAGCGATCATCTTGTAGACAAGCATAGAATCACATAGAACAATGCAAGAACTAACAGTAGATTGAACACATAGATAAGGGGGGCTTCTTTCTTCTCTTTATTTCTCTTTCACAAAAACACATACAATGGTTGGGGCCAAGGTCTGGGCCCAGGTTTCTTATCACAAACCACGGGCCAAGCGAGAGGCGACCGTATAAACGTGCCCATGGGTGATTGATTCCGCAGAACTTTTGTTACCTCACCTATGTAGCCTAGTCAGGCGACGTCTCCATGGACACCGGCCTCGTACCTATCTCTAGTTTATCCCTCATATTTGATTTTTTTTTATAATATTAATTTAAAATATAATTACAAAAATAAATAGTCTATTTTTTTTAAAAAAAATAGGTTCATGTCGCCAATTGGAATAGTGCAGAGAGGGCCCTGTCCCCAATTGAACTGGAGACATGAGCCTGTAGCCAATTCAATTCGCCAATTGAACTGGCGACATGAGATTTAGTGTATTTCACAAAGTTTTTTTTGGTAACACTTCAAAGTGTTCGTGCAGTTCGGAATCTGAAATTGGAGAAGTAATGAAATGTGAAGTAGACAATGCGAGATCGGCGGCGTAATTTGGAATGTGAGTTCGGCGACGCAATAACAGAAACAGACCCCTTCGGAGTGAAATAAAAAATATATTTAGGTTTAGGGTTACTATGCGTGCTGTTGTCCCGATTGTATTGTCCGTGGAATCGATTCCTTCGGGAAAAGATAACGTAATATTTAATAGTCAAAATATTTGGAAAAGAGAAGTATGAAAGACTTTATAATTTAATTGCGAATTACATGACATGTTGGGTTTGGTTATGTACATTAGAAACACCAACATGCACAAATCAACAAGCCGAAATACAGCTACGATACATGTGCGTCTTTTTAGAGAATTTTTTAAAAATAATATTAATTTAAAAGATAATTACAAAAACAAATAGTCAAAAAAATTACCAAACATGGCGCCTGTCGACATTCCAATTGGCGGTAGGGGGCTCAACAGTACCCAGAGATCCCTATCACCAGTTGAATTGGCGATATGTCCCTGTCGCCAATTCAAATGGCGGCAGGGATCCTTAATTTTTTAATTTTAAAATTTAGAAAACAACCATTTCAAATGGCGATAGGGATCTTGCAAGTCCCTGTCGCTATTCCAAATAGTAATACAATCTCCCCTATAAAAGACCATCGAAACCCTAAAAATCGGGGAAAACTCACTTTTATTCAGAAAAAAAGAAAGGGGGGAGGGGGAGGGAGAGGAGTAGAGGGGATGAGAGAAGCTAGCGAAGCGCTGTCCGTCCGGTCACCCACCCTTTAGGTAATTTTTTTAATCGAATGGATTACATAGTTTTGGATGTACGGTTACGTAGAATAGTATGTTGTACATAATCCTTTTCAGTGGATAGTCTAGTTTTAGATATGTGGTTAATCGTGAAAATCTTGTTTACGGTGCAGTACGTTAAATATGTCGAACGCCACCAACTTCAAAATTTACTACGACTAGGGGACTATTCTTGAGGGTCCCAAGGGGATTTATTTGCATTATTTTCAATCGACGACCGTGCCCTGCTAAGACCATAGCAGCGTACATGGGGGGCTATGATACGATGGTTGTTTCACTCATCCGATTTAGACCATGTTGTGTATGATCTGATATTGAGTTGCCTTGCCCCCCCTGCAACACAAATAGCACATATTGGGAGTTAGTGCAACTCAAGGGAACAAGGTCATGACAGTCATATGTGTGCATGGCGAGGGAGGAAGGGTGAGATTTTGTCCTTCTGGCCTAGGCTTATGCCAAGCCCACTCCTACATCGGCGACTGAACAAGTCGGGGACTCCAGCTACAGCACTACGCACACAATGGCCCAAGCTCCTGGAGTTGCTGATGCTATCGATGAAGACCTTGCAGAAGTAGCTACTTCAGTCATGCAAGCTAGTGGGCTTGCTGACGAGGGTGAGGAGCTGGAAGCCCTAGTACAAAAGATGGATCTCGAAGACCGGGACTACATGACATTGTCAGAAGACGAATGATCTGACGACGAGGTTGATGTGGATCAGCAAGCGATTCTATCTGAGTGGAACACATACCAGTTCAACAACCTAGTCGTTAATAAAGGCTCCTGTGTGCCGTGGGAGTACGGCCAGAGCAAGGTCAGGCAAGGAGCTATGTACAAATACAAGGAGGCCATGGAGGAGGCAGTCAAATTCTAGGGCTTGTCGGTGCGGCGTACATTCATAGTCGTCAAGTCTAACCCAAAATGCTACGATGTGAAGTACGACATAGAGGGATGCCATTGGTGAGTGCACGCATTTCATCCTAAGTGGGATACCTACTAAAAATGTTGTATAGTGGTCCCTCACACATGTGTCATCACTGAGTCAGTGCAGTCCCACAAGAACCTATCATCAGGCTTCATCGCCAACCTCATGTATGATGAGATTGTGGATAATTTAGATTTTGAGCTACGATCCATCATTCGGGCGATTGAGGCAACGTTCCAATACACAGTCAGCTATGCCAAGGCGTGGAGGGCAAAACAGAAGGCATTGGAATCAAGATTCGGTACGTTCGAGGACTCCTATAACAACCTCCCCGGGCTACTCCGGGTCATACAAGACAGAAATCCCAGCACTCATGTCGACATTCAAGATTCCATGCATCTGAAGTGGCCAATAAGAGGGTACTGAAGCGAGTATTCTTCGCCTTTGGTCCATACATCAATGCATTCCGGCACTGCCGTCCAATCCTGTGTGTGGATAGCACATTTCTAACTGAAAAGTACAAGGGCCAGACACTGAATGCAATAGCGATGGATGGGAACAATTAAGTTCATCCTGTGGTAACGAAAGCGAGAACACAGACGGTTGGTTGTGGTTCCTAAGGAATTTGAAGATTTCTATTGTACAGGGTTGTCCTAACGTATGCGTCATACATGATCGGCATACGGGCCTGCTGAGTGCAATAACTCAGCTACCACAAGGAGAGAATGAACCACTCTCATGGGTAGATCTGCAGAGCAGGTAGTGCATGACGCACTTGGGTGCAAACTTCTACAAGAAGTTCCGCAACAAGGACTTGATGAACATATTCAAGCAACTGTGCAATCAGAACCAGCAGTGAAAGTTTGAAGCACTCTAGAAGATTATGGATGAGCGGACCCAGACGCATAGAAGGGAGGCAGCGAAAAGGGCCACCCAAGTGCTGACCAGGCCCCCAAAGCATTGCCACAGCTACCCACAGATGGTCCTAGTGTTATGAGGAAGACGGGGACACAGGTGAAATGCTTCTCGGACTGGATTGAGCACGAGCCTAAGGAGAAGTGGTCACTGCTACAAGATAGGGGTGGTGCTAGATATGGTATCATGACATCCAATCTAGTCGATGTGTACAATTAGATCATGCGCGACACAATGTGCCTCCCTTTGGTTGGTATTGTGGAGACAATTCTCCGCGGTACCAAAAATTACTTTGTTAACAGAAACAACAACATATCACTCACCATGGTAAATGACAGAGTACTCTACTCTGCCATGATCACCAAGTACATGGAGGAGAAGAGCAAGAAGGGTGAGATGCACTGGACATTCAAGATGGGCACAAGGGAGCTTTGCTTCGAGATAATGTGTAGGGATAAAGGACGCCACGGAATGAACCGCGAGAGGATCACCCACGAGTGCACATTACGCCGCGCTAGTTGCGTATGCACTTGCAACAAGCCCCTTCTTTTGCATAGGCCCTGCTCTCATGTCATGGCCGCATATTTGACAGTGGCGCAGCATCCCGGCTAGTACCTCTCTGACTATTTCAACAAGTAGGAGGTGATGCAAACTTGGAGTGTAGAGATGTATGGTTACACTGTGGTTGGCCATTCCACTAGCCATCCGACTTGGAACCAACTTATGTGGGCCGCAGACATTGATAGGCTTAAGAGAAAGGTTGGCCGACGATAGGTACGACACATTAGAACGACATAGACGAAGCTGAAGCCGGGTGTCGTACGAAGAAGTTCTCTATTTGCAGGGAGTCTGGGCACACCTTCAAAAAATGCCCTACGAGAAATCCATGAGATGAAGGAGACATCAGCAGTCCGGACGTCGCCGTGGGGACCTCATCCGACCGCCCCACTCGAGGCAGTCCACATGGCCGACGTTGAGGTCGCGACCACGGGAAAGGTTCATACAGTTGAAATATGTGGTACCCAATGCTTTGTAATATCACTTTGATTTGTAAAAAAAACTAGGTGTTATGACATTATGCTGAATGTTATGTAATATCAGTGTGATTTGTCCACAAAGTATGTGACAATGTTGTGCTGAATGTTATGTAATGTCATTGTAATTTATTGACAAAAGATGTTATGACATTGTGTTGAATGTTATATAATGTCATTGTGATTTGTCGACAAAAAATATGCTCGAAAATAGTTAGTAGAAATTTTGATTTATCGACAAAAGATGTTATGACGTTGTGCCAAATGTTATATAATATTAGTGTGATTTGTCGATAAAATATGTGCTCGAAAATACTCAGTACAAAAGGAGTGGAGAGGAATTAAAAAATGATGGCTTTCCAAATTTTAAAATAAAAAATAAGGATCCCTGTTGCCATTTGAATTGGCGGCAGGGACCTGTCACCAATTCAACTAGCGACATGGAGCTTTGGGTACTATTGAGTCCCTTGTCGCCAATTGGAATGACGATTGCCTAATTTTGTAAAAAAAATGTTTATTTATTTTTGTAATTATCTTTTAAATTAATATTATTTTGTTAAAAATTCCCTTTTTAGAATCGAAAAAACGATTGGTTGGAACGAAATCGATCAGTCCTAGCGGCCCATCGGTCTCTTCCCTTGTCTCTGGACTGCCCGCGGCGACGGCCAGCCTCGAAGTTAGCCATGTTCTGCGAGACAGGTTAAATGATTTAATGATGTTAGGATAGCACAACGTAGGGCCAAATTAATAATCAGGATGCAAATTGAACATAACTCACCTCTTCGATCCGGACTGTGCCCGAGCAATGGGGAGCGCTAGGATGGTCATCGATCTCACTAGCATGAGCCTTCTTCCTGTCCACCGCACGCTCGGCTCGGTCGTACTCAGCTTCCTGTTTAGGGGTCCTCCAGCACCATCCTGCATTCTTGAACTCCTCTGGTACCTCTTCAATTGGGTTGGGTACGTAAGGTTTCCAGCGTTTGAAGGTCTCAGCTCGCTCGCATGGTTCACCATGAACTTCTGCTTGATGAACATCTTATCGTACATGTATGGGCCGTCTATCCATTGGAAAAAGTTGCATTGCATCTCCGGCTGTCATTATGCACATATGTAGTTAGGGATATGTGGATTCAAACTTAAGATTTGAAAAATCTATGTGTGTGCAAAATTTGCTTACGAGGATGTTCACGCACGTGTAGTACGCCTGGGCGGTGGTCATCAGGTGTGTCGACTGGATGATCTTAGCCAGTTCTTCGCACACACATTATGGGCGTGGGAACTCTAGTGGTATCATCGCATCCTTCAAAAAAAATCCAGGTAGGGTTTAGCCCTCTCGACAAGCCACTTGTACAGAAATTTATATTTACATGACATGACTGATATTTACAAGAACAAATATCTACTCACGGGCCCTCTTGGGGTGTACCCCACATGTGTCTCTTGGCCTTGTCGAGGGCAGCTGCGGGTATTGGTACAAGTAGGTCAAACGCTCAGACGACGGAGGCACCCTACCGACGCGACTAGCATGAGGGGGTGTCGCAAGAGGGTGTTGCGTCGGCTGGCATGCTCTGGGCGAACCATGTAGCTATTGACCTATGTGGATATCATGGGGATATGTGCATGATCTTAGGATGATGATACAATTGGCAATGACTTTTGTGGTTTGTCAAATCATGCGTTTTTGGCAAAGTTTCAAAGGCTGCCAGGTCACTGGCGGTCTTACCGGCCACTTTGGCGGTTAGACCGGCCATGCCTCTGTTTGACTTTCAGGATTGGTGGCTGACGGTCTGACCGGCCTTGGTGGCGGTTGAACCGGCCAGTGTGGCGGTCTGACCGGCTACCCCTGAGCGGTCAGATCGGCCATTAAGGTGACTTTGGATTTTTGAGCTGGGCCAAAAAATAGAGGGTGTAAGCAAGAGAGAGGATTCTACTACACTTGGTCTCATAATTTTTGGAGCCTCCAGGCAAAAGTTCTATTCATTTGAAAATTGCAGAGAGTTCTCAGGTTTCGAGCATGGAAAATTGGCTAAGTCCCAAGTGGGCGGTCAGACCAGCCTTTTGTTGGCAGTCAGACCGGCCAGTGGGCGGTCAAACCGGCCATGGGTGGCGATCTAATCGGTTTTGACTTGTTTTGCTCGTTAGTGTGGCGCGATGTGTGTTCGTTAGGTCAAGTTCATGAATTTCATTGTATATGTGTTGCATATTGCATGTTTTGGCTAACGTGGGTCAAGTTGTGAAGAACTTGTTCTCGGATTCGATTTCTTTGTCTATTGTTGTGCAGGACGCTTGGAGGTCAATGACGGTCAACGGCGAGGATGATCGAGACTAAGCTAGGAGAGCTGAGGTCCAGAATGATCGAGGATGCCGGGTGAGGTCAGGAGACTCAAGCATGGCGCAGAATAGACAAAGGTGACCAAATGGGCAGTTCGGTGCGACAGGTTGGATTAAGCGGCGCGGGGTCAGTGCAAGTGCCATGGTGGTTTCGGCGGGAGTCGGACGGGAGAGACTTGCCGACACGATGAGAGCCGTTGATCAACCTACACATGGCGAAGCAGGCGAGTGCTTCACCAAGATTGGACTTGGTCTTCGGAGAAAGATCAAGAAGGGGTATTTTGGTAATTTTACCAAATATCGCCTTTGTGACCTTGGACTAAACCGTGGCGCAAGGCGGTGCATGGAGAAGCGGTTTAGGTCAAGAGAAGATGAAGACAACACTTTAAGATGCGTGCGTGTGTCTCGGTTGTGTTGGGCCTTAACGAGAGCCCATTAGGGTTAACTCTTCTAAAAGCTAAGCCTCACTATAAATAGGAAGGGGTGCTATCATTTAGCCCCCAAGCACTTCATTTGCAAAACCCTAGTTTGTCTTAGGGCTTAAAGAGGAAGAGAGAGAGGCTTAGGGTTTTAGAGAGTTGGATTGATTTGAGTGCTCATGTTGTGAGCTTTGTCCTCTTTGAGGGAGTGGCTGTAAACCAGCAACAAGCACGAATCAATCTATGCAAGATTTCTCAAGATGAATTTCTATTTGTTCTTGCTCTCTATTTCTTGATTTTAGGTGTTTCTTTGATCCAATGGGTTTCTAGTTGGTTCTTGACCTCATCTACCTTGCTGTGACATGTGGGAATACATCTAGGATCATCTTGATCATCAATCTCCCACGAGCAGGTTTTTTATCAAGTTTTTCGTTTTTGCTCGGTTTTGAACCTTTCTTCGGTAAAATGAAAAAATGTTAAAACTTTGACGTGGATCTACTCAATCGCTGCTTGGAATAGGTTCCTAATATCCTTAGGAAGTTGTGTTCCAAATTTGGTCAAGTTTGGCCGTGTAGATCAAAAGTTAGACTGATTTTCGTTTTGGTTTTTGAGTCAGAGGCCTTTGTTTACAGTCGAGGTTGATCGATTGCTCCTTTTTGCCGGTCGAGACCAAGACCACTGTCTCGACCGCTCAATGAACGTCGGTCTGACCGCCCAAAGAAGCTTGAGCCCATTTTTGTTCTTTACTTTGGGAATTTTGGTTTGGATTTAACACAAGTCTTTTGCTATTCTTGAGTGTTGATCTTCATAGCTCTCATAGCTATTGAAGTAAACCTGGTGTTGAATCTGAACAAGGTGAAAAATTTAGGTGAGCTCCTATTCACCCCCCTCTAATCGTCTTTCCGGTCCTACAACCTGTACACATAATTAACAAGTTATAAATCGAAAACTAGCGAAGCAAATAAGATGTACAGACCATTCAATACATATCACGCGATGGAATATAGAGTCCGATACGGTAAGGTACGTGTCGGATGTCACGGCCTCGTGTCGTGGTGGGTTGTCCATGACCCTGACGTAGCGAACCCTCATCCGACTAGAGTACCACTCGATATACTCCTCGTACATCCCGGGGTCATAGGGAGCATCCTCCTGGACGATGTCCACCAAGGCGTGGAGCCAGCCTTGAACCCAACGGAGCATCCTATCCACCCAAGAAGTCATAGTAGGTACTCCCTTCCTAGTGTACCCATGGAAGGCAAAATGATTATTTCATAGGTACGTAAGGCAAATGGTACGACAAAAATAAAATGTGAACTTATACATGGACATTTGGCGCCACCCGCTGCCCCCAGAGGACTGGGACCTCCTGTTGCAGACCAAACTAGCGCATCACCTGGTGCATGTGGCACTCCTCCACGAAGATATCGTGCACCAAGCTCCTCCACGTGTACCAGTATGGGTGGTCACGCGTGTACATGCTCGACGGACCTCAGGGTGGGCGCGTGTACACCCTGTCAAGAGTGTACGGTGTCCAGATGATGCGGTCATCCATCAACTGATCGAACATCACAACGTAGTCTGGGTAGGACGTGTGCGTAGTGATTGGCGTGAAGGAGACCTATGAAATAGAACAATGGAAACTTAGCACAAGAAATAGTATTACATTACCAAAAAGAATAAATATTCAGAAAACTTACTCGTCAGTGAAACCACACCATACCCATGGTTGGCCGATCCACATCATCGGCGGCAGCGTACATGGCGACGATGTAGGTTGCTAGGTCCAGCTGTGGTCATCCGATCTAAAAACGCTCGAAGGACTAAATCTAAAGAAGAAAGGACATCCGAAGAGGATGGAGATGTCTTGAACCCGGTGGGACTCATCACACAGGGCACGGTACGTCATGCACAACACTGCGGGGCCCCAGGTGTTAGACTGGATTGCCTCCACCTCCAAGTCCGCCAGCTTGTGTGCGTACCGAATCGTGTTCTTGACGACGCTGTCGCCGTGGGACCCTAGGAACATCACCCACCTGAACAACCACAATAAGTAGGCCTCAAAGTGCCTCCTCATTCTGTACTCGGGTGTGTCCTCTACCATACGCTCCCGTTGTAAGATGACAGAGACATGTCACTAAGTTGCATAAAGCAATTGAAGCAAAAGGACAGGAGTTATAAAAACTTACATAGAACTAGCAGATCCACTTCAGTGACGGTTTGGGGGGTGCTGCTGAACTCCCTGTAGCCGGTGTTGGGCGGCAGCAACCCCTGGAATCTCGCGAGGAACTCCGTGTGCCACATGGCCAGGATGTCGTGTGCCGCCAGGGGGAAGCCCGCGCTAAGAAACTTGGTCAGGAAGGTCACGTCCTGAAGCGTCGGCGCCATCTCTCTGCACGGGAGGTGGAATGTGTGCGTCTTCGACCTCCACTGGTCAACCAGTGCTGTCAAGAGGCATCGATCGTATAGAAAGCGCCTCGACGTATGACCACCACCCGCGCGGTCCTAGTTATCCTCCCCCATCGCCTCCACCATCCTCGCTAGGGGAAGGAGGTCTGCCACTTTCAACCCACGTTGAAAGGATTAATACCAAATGTGAGTTTACCAAAAGTAGTTAGACTTCAATTGAGTATACGAAGGTCACAACTACACGTACCTCAAAACCTAACGTGGGTCCACCCTCCATGCTCTCATGGGCGTGCATAGCCACAACGCATCAAGCTCAATCGCCGCCTCACCCTCTTGGAGGAGGATGGTACTGAGGCGGCTACAATAATACACATCAATGGCCAGGTCAAGCAACTCGTACGACCACTGCGCAACATCTCCTGGGTCCATCATACATGAAAATTCAATACATACATTGTAAATACTACGAAACATATACAAAAAGTAATAAGAAGCGCCATTAACAGAATATTTACCGTGCAGAAATAGAAACCAAAATTAAGTTGGGATTATTTTGATTAAGCTCTACATACCCTATTTAGCTACTCTGCAGTTTTATAGATTTTTTATAGGTATCTTGCTACTTTCCTTGTTTGGAAAGTGCCTCCAGCATTTACAAAATATTTACCGTGCACAAATGGAAACAAAAATTATGTTGACAATGTTTTAGTTCACCTCTACATACCGTATGTAGCAACTTTGGAATTTTTTTTAACAATTTTTAGAGGCGTCTTGCTATTTTTCTAGTTTAAAAAGTATTTTCGGCATTACCAGAATATTTATCGTGCACAAATAGAAACCAAAATTAAGTTAGGATTATTTTGATTAAGCTCTACACGCCCTATTTACATGCTCTGTAATTTTTATAGATTTTTAATATGCATCTTGCTATTTTCTTTGTTTAAAATGTCTTCAGCATTTAAAAAATATTTACCGTGTACAAATAGAAAAAAATAAATTCACAATATTTTAATTCAGGTCTACATACTCTTTGTAGCAACTCTCAATTTCTTGTAGAAGTTTTAAAGGTGTCTTCCTATTTTCCTGGTTTAAAAGTATTTTTAGCATTAACATAATATTTACCGTGCACAAATAGAAACCAAAATTAAGTTGAGATTGTTTTGATTAAGCTCTACATACCCTATTTATCCACTTTGGAATTTAATTTTTATAGAATTTTAATACGTATCTTGCCATTTTTCTTGTTTAAAAAGTGTCTCCAGTATTCATAAAATATGTACCGTGTACAAATAAAAACAAAAATTAAGTTCACAGTATATTAATTCAACTCTACATTCCCTATGTACCTACTCTTGATTTCTTATATAATTTTTAGAGATGTCTTCCTATTTTCCTAGTTTAAAAAGTATTTTCGGCATTAACAAAATATTTATCGTGTACAAATAAAAACCTACAATGTTTTCTTAGTATTTTTGCAGATTTATTCTAAATCGTTCGAGTACTACAAAATAAATAATATCAATACATAAACTAAACTATACACAGCTAAAATGATGTACTACATCAAACAACAATACAGCTAAAATTATCTAATCCATTCAATTCTATGTTGCTATTTTTATTTGCTCACCTACAATGTTTCAAATTTATGTACGAAGTTGCAAGAATATTTACCTGCAAAATGGGCGACCAGATCTGTTGCTCCATCTCTCTCTCCTCTGCTAGGAACCGGCAGGGCTTCGCTACGTCTCATCTCCCCTCTCCTTCTCTCTCTTCTCTTTTGCTAGAACTAAAATGACTTTTTCACCGAATTTTGAGGTATATATAGGCAGCCTCTATCGCCAGTTCAATTGGCGATTTGCACACTCTTTAATGCAAATCGTCAGTTAAAATGACAATTGGTAGTAAATAAGTTCTTGTTGCCGTTTGAAATTGCGAGAGGAGACTATTTTTATTAAAAAAATCGGCTACTTTTTGTAATTATATTTTAAATTAATATTTTTTACAAAAATTCTCTAATCTTCTAGGCTCATTCCAAGCTACAAGATGAGCAAAATGAAGTGTGCTAATCATAAAAAAATGGTGCAACTAGTGCTTGGACGTACAAGATGTAACATATGGGCACAATATTTGCAACAAAAAAAATTCAAACGAAATCCTGCCGAAAAAGATGCAATGTAACATGGTCAACATCAAAAAATTTACAATATTTAAAACTTACTTATAAAACATTTTGATTTCACAAGCACAACATGCCCATGTGCTAGGCGCAACAAAAATAAACTGTTGCCGCAACAAAAACTTGAAACCACTGCAACGATTGGTACAACAATTGTGCAAATGGGCTGCAACAAAATTAGAGAAAGCTTGCAACAAAAAAAAACATTTCTACATTTCAAAAGTATAGTACAACAAACACAAATACGTGCCCCAACATTTGGGTAGAAGCGTTGCAACAAAATTGAGAGATGACTGCAACAAGGGCGGCGGGAGGCTCTGGGTGTGGCGGCGGAGCGCGACGGAGGATCGAGCTTGGGAGGCCAAGGTGTGGGAGGCAGGCGTCTTGGGCGGCGAGGATGCGCACGGAGGCGATCAGGTGTGGGAAAGCAGTCATGGGCATGGGTGCGGCCAGGCACTGCAGTGGCTAGGGCAGAGTGAGGCCAAGGCGCAACAGAGGTGTGGCAATGGAGGAGACCGGGACGCAGAGGCGAGGCAGCCGCCGGCCAGGCGTGAAGGCTGTCTTTTCTCTGGTTTGGGATGTGGAAAAAGAGACAAGTGAGAGAGAGGCCTGGGAGATGAGCACCTCACAATTCATCCGAATGGGGTGGATGAGAGTGGAGAGAGAAAGGAGGAATGAGTGGTTGCAAACGTTTGGCGACGTAGCTCAGTGATAGGGCTGTCCAATTTTTTTGTCTGTAATCGGACGTATGACTACAATCAATTCCCAAAAAAAAATCTGACGAAAAAACATTCTTCTAAGCGGCAAAAAGGAATCGAGTGACTCACCGGATGGATAAATTCAGCTGCGACGTTGTTGGAATGGAACAAATCCGTCGAACAATTAGGCCACGGATGAGTGAGATGTCTTGTGTAAACTACTAAATCTGTACCGGCACAACCCAAATCTCATCGGATCGTTTTGGATTTGTTTGTGGCTGTGTCGCCAGGGGAAGAAATGCTAGGATTTTTTAAAATAATATTATTTTAAAAGAAAATTACAAAAATAAATAGTTGCCCCAAAAAAGTACAAAACTAGGTCCCTATCGCGAGTTCAACTGGTGACAGCTCCTTGTCGCCAGTTCAACTAGCGACATGAAGTGTTCAATTGGCGACAGGAAGTGAACAGTCTTCTTGTCGCTAGTTGAATTAGCGACATGAAGCTGTCGCCATTTGAACTGTCGACAGAAATCTATCGCGAGTTCAACTAGCGATAGGAAGACCCTAAACTAGTTGGTGTGTTTGTGATTTTCGTAGATTCTGAATGCTAAGAAATCTGTTAGTCTTGTAATAACATTTTGTGATCGTCATGTGTTGTTGTAGTGCGGTGAATTTCTGAAGAATTTTGTGAGGATGATTGAGCAATCAATGATTTGTAAGTAGAAAGGTAAGTGATATTGTGATGTGCCAGAGAATTCATACACGGTGGACAATTTTAGAGAAATGGCGCAACAATAACAACACGACAGTTGATTCGACAAGGGGGTTACATGGCACGCTGACTAACGAATCAAGGACGGTACATGCATGCCTTTAGGGAATTAGAAATACATTAGACATACGGACGAAGATCGTCGGACTACTACGTGAAACGTGGCCATTTGCCCTTGCAGCCCAGCTCGGTGTTGTACTCCTCGCCGGCCGCCTTGGCCTCGACCATCATTTACCTCTTTTTCTCGCGCTACCTCGCGCCTGCACGCCTCGAGATAAGCTTGCGTCTCCCGCCAGATATGTTCATTGTGCTATTCGTTGCGGCGCACCTCCTCCCTCATCTCGCGGTCTCTCTTGGCATCCCACTCCTCGCAGTCGAGAGTCCACTGGTCGTGTGGGTGGATCCCTTGGTTGATCCACTTGCAGTAGCCATATAGCGGATCCAGAGACTACGGATAGACGGGAGAGGTTGTTAGTGCAGGGTTTGAAAGAGAAATGGTAGGAGAACACACTGTAACTGGTCCTTACCGGCTGCCGATAGCAGCTCGTGTCCCAATGGCGGTCAGGATAGTCGCAGGAGTAGTTTGTGCAACCCCAGTAACGCATGCCCAAGCTGAGCCACTGCTTGGACTTGAAGAATTTGCATGTGTCCCTACACCAACAGGGGGGCGTCTCCCCCTCAGGCTGGTATTGCGGCGAATGCTCCGTTGGGATGTTCTGATAGGGGTTGCTACTACGGGGGGCAGCGTCATTGCGGGGAGGTGCCCTCCTGGCACGCTTCCTTTGTTCATCCAGGGCCGCAATAGCCCTTGCGAGTTCGCGGATCTCATCCCAGTACTTCTATATCTGAGCAAGATTGTGTTGAAGTCTGGATGCAGGAGAACCCGACGTGGAAGAGGTAGTACTTATATGCCGAGCCGGCCCTGCGTACATGGCTGAATTATAACTCGGTTGAAGGAAATTCGCGACCGCAAGGCAGTGGCCTTGAGGAGACTCATCGGGTCATGTCGCCGTGCAAAGTTAACTCATTGGGTCACGTCGCTGGGCAAAGCCGACTCGTTGGGTCTCGTCATTGCGCAAAGCTGTCTGGTGTTGTCACTCTGAAAAGTAAGCATCACAGTGTGTTATCATATCGGTCTGTAAAGCTGGCGTGGGGGAGTGAAGGCGTAGAAAGAGGGTGGTGTGGGGTGTCCCAATGTAGACTCCCTCACATGGTCACAGTTTGCACGCAAAAAAAGAGATATTGAAACACGATTAACATAATAATAGTTGTACAGAAATTAATATTTACATGGCATGACTGATATTTAGCGAAACAAATATCTACTGGTGGCCCCTCTTGGGGCGTACCCCGCATGTCGCCCCTGGCCTCGCCCGGCACTGGAGCGAGTACTTCAAAGGATCAGGCTGCCGAGGTACCCTACCGAAGCGAGTAGCCAGAGGTGGTGTCGCGAGGAGGGGGGTCCTGCGTCGGTTGGGTCGGTCCCAGCGCACCGTGCAGCTAAGAAGCCTCCATGGAGACCTAGGTGCCACACAGGTCCAAGTGGTAGTCCTCGGAGGGTGCCTCGTCGTGCGACAAGTAATCATTCTCCCAAAGCGATGGTTGATCTATGAAGCATGATGTTACGCATGTAATCATGGCGAAAACCACGAAAAAGGATGTTACGCAAGCAAGCAAGGTGGTCATACCTGGCGGCACGAACGCGTGCCCCGACGACTCCGCGTACTCCTGCCCCGCGTACCCGTGGAGCTCAGGACCTGTAAGAGAATATTGTCGTTAGTAACTAGTGGAATTCAAAATAAAGAAGCAGAAGGAAATGTTTCATGCTCACCTACAAACTGTCTCGCGGTGCTCCCATTACGGTGCCACGAGGACACGCCCGCCACGTCCGAGGAGGAGCCCGTGGCCGTGAACCACCATGGCTGACCCCTCGTCCACACACTGGTGGTTCCACCGGGTCCCTTGGCGTGCGACAAGTCACGATCTGGATCCCTCGTCTCGCCTTCTCCACGATCTACTACAGGACCTCTCTGGAGTCCCTAAGCATCATCTGATGCGCAGATATTGCCAACTCGAGGACCTCCCGGTGTAGATCCGTTTGGACACGTAATCAACAAGTTGGAAACTGTAACATCCCAAATTTTCACTTCTGGCAAAAATAAAAATTTTAATTATTTTCCTTGAAATTTCTGGACTTTTTAAAAGTTTCTCCATAATTATTTAAAACCAAATCAAATTAATTACAAATTTAATCACCAATTATAAGTTGGAAATAATTTATTTAAGTCCAAAATGCTTTAGAGAATTTCTGTGAATTTTCTCTTAATTTTTGGAATTTATTTGCTAATTTCTAAAGCCTTTTTGAATTATCAGAATTATTTTAAATCAATAAAGCAAAGAAATCCCAGCACAGTGCCGAGCCGGAATTTCCCCGGCCCATTTTACCATTCTGCACAGATGGCCTTCTCGGCTCGTTCGGCTTTACCTCCGCGTGAAACGTCTACCGTCGGATTAAAATCGGACGGCCTTTGTCTTTCGGCGCCGGATCACTCGAGCGGCTCCCCATCTCACTCTCTCACTGGCACGCGGGCCCATGCCGTTAGCCACCTCACACGCTCGCACTTGCCTTGGTCCCACCTGTCAAGTTCTTCCCTGCCCCTTTCTTCCTCCTTGAGGTTCCGCCATTAACGACCTTGGCCGAGCTACCCGCCCGTTACTCCCCCTTTTCACGCGCATTCGATGCTGTTAAGGCCCACATCCTCCGACGCACTCGTTGCACCCGTTTCTTTCCCTTAAACACTTGTGACATCCCAAATGTATAAACAGGTGTTTGTTTCAAATGTAAGAAAATGTGTAGAAATTAAAACTTTTTCTCACATCTTGAAACTCTTGAACTCTTCTATAATTCTTATCAAAAGTGGTGGAGTTCAAAAACCTAAACCTTCTGTGGACTAAAGTCCAATCCTTATTCAACTTGTCATAAATCTTGTGCCAAACTTTGAAGAACATTTTCCCTTGGTTCTAGAGTTGATGTGGGACTCCTCTGAAAAATATCATAAGTTTTAAAACTTGTTTGATAATTTTTGGAGGTAAATCAAACCCTAGAACAGCCTTTGGGAATTTCTGGAGAAATATGTATTGCACAAAAACCTCTGGAAATTTTATGTAAGGTTAATCCTAAAGTCAACAAGCTCCAGTTAAAATTTCATAAATTTTGGAGTTGATTTGCTATCTCAAATAAATCCTCAAAGTCTCAGCTTTTCATTTCAAACTCAATGGACTGCACTGTTCCTTGGGCTTGAGCCACATTCCAAATGGGTTGAACCCAACCCACTCCTCTGGCTCAGCAGACCTCCTTTCCACCCGCGTGAGGTCGTAACTGTTGGATCAAAATCCGATGGTCACGACCTCCGCTGCGACCAGCTCAGCCCAGACCTCCTTTCCCACCTGCGTGAGGTCGTAGCCGTTGGATTAAAATCCAACCACCACGACCTCCACCACGGTTAAACACCGTGAGGTCCTCCCACCCCATCGAGGTCATAGCCGTTGGATCAGATCCAACAGCCATGACCTCCCCTCATTATCAAACGCATCTGTCCTCCCCTTTCATTGTGTTGTGCGCCGTTGGATTAAAATCCAAGGCCCACGACCTCCCCTTTTGCATCGCGGCTTGGGACCTCCCACTCAAGACGAGGTGCGAGCCGTTAGATGGAGATCTCACGGCCATGACCTCCCTCCTCACCTCGTAGCCGTTGGATAAAGATCCAACCGCTACGACCTCCTTCCTACTCGATTGTCCGCCTACTGTACTCGGACCTCCCGCACCTCAACTCGTAGCCGTTAGATCCAGATCTAAAGGCCACGACCTCTCCTTGATGTTGTGTGCCCTTAGATTAAGATCTAATGGCCATGACCTCCTTCTCTGTCGTGCGCACCAGCTCAAGACCTCCCTCCATGTTGTTGCCCTTGGATTGAAATCCAAAGGCCACGACCTCCTCACTCCATTGTGTGCCTTTGGATGTAGATCCAAAGGCCATGACCTCCACATCCCTTTGGCTGTATCGCGTGCATCGTTAAGTCCTCCCCATCAGGTCCACGCCCTTGGATTCAGATCCAACGGCCAGGACCTCCTATCTTTTTATAGCGCGCGACCTCCTCGTTCCTTTGCGCCTCTGCGCAATGATGATCTAAGGGTCACGACCTCCCCAGTCCTGATCCAGTGGCTGTGACCTCCTCCCTTCTCATTTAAAACTTACCGTTTCAGATCTAGGGCTGTGACCACCCCTTGTTATGATCCAACGGTCGATATGAGGTCCTGTTCTTCTCCTTCCTCTGTCACGCGTGCGTGAGCCATGGCAGTAGGTGTGCAGGTCCGGTCTTGTCCCAACGGCTCTGTGCCGGCCAGCATTAAATGCATGTCAGCGCTTTCCGCCCCCTAGGCCATGCCCTGGCCTACTCCCCATCACCTCCACATCCCTGTCAAGGCCATGGACCGCGCCATGGGCTAAGCTCACCATGAGCTTAACCCTTGGCTCATGACCTCTATGTCCTGGGGTATAAGACCCCCCCTTGTCCTCCTTAGCTTCCTTTACACACCTTTGAGTCCTTGCTTGGGCCACTGTGCTTGTGAGCTCAAACCACCCGAAGCTCTCTTGGCCGCCATTGTTGGAGCTTGGAGCTCCTCGGTGCATTGAGTACTCCAGTGGCTCCCTCTCGACCTCTGCTCCCTTTTGCTCACCTAACTTCTTGGAAGTCCTAACCCTAACTCCATTTGGGTTGACCTTTTCAGGGAAGGGCTAATTGGAGCTTTTGGCCGTGGAGCATCCCCATCTTCACCAGCGCTGGTCCTCCTCTCCCACGACCTCCTCAGCTCTCCCACGACCTCCAAGTAACCTCCTGGTAGTCCTTTAGAGCTGGGCACCTGCTTGTATGTTGTTGCGGAGCTTTCCTTTCAATTTTTGCTTTTGGGCCGTGTTGGTCCTCTTGTTCATCTCCGGCTCGTCGCCGTTCAGGGCCACCCACGCTGCTGGGAATGGTCCCGGCGTGTGCGCAACACTATTGCGCACACGTTGGTGCCCTTGGATGGCGTCGGCGAGGTCCTCATCGCCGGCGGCAAGCTTTGAAACACTCTCGGGTTTTGTCGGACGGGGACGTCTCGGTGCTGTTGTCGTACAGGACCTCCCCGTGTAAATCTTAGCCATTAAGGTCCTCCCAGTGTTGATCTCAACCGCTCTGGACCTCTTCAAGGTCATCTTAGCCATCTTGGACCTCCCCGTGTAGATCTCACCGTGTAGGACCTCCCTTGGGAGATCTTGACCGTCAAGGTCCTCCCTGTGTTGATCTCCACCGTGTAGGACCTCCTCGAGATCATCTCAGCCATCTAGGACCTCCCCGTGTCAATCTTGACCGCTAAGGTCCTCCCTCGCTAGATCTGGGCCGTCCCGGTCCTCCCTCGTTGGTTTTGGTCCGTTGGATGCAGCATCAACGGCCACGACCTCCTCCCCCGTTCGCGTGCGAGTTGCAGGGAGGACATGGACCGTTGGATCCAAGATCAACGGCCCATGTTCTCTGGACCTGCGCAGGCGCGAGTGCGCATTTTCCCTGGGAGGTCTTGGGCCATCCGATTTAGCATCAACGGCTCATGTCCTCCCCTGTTGTTTTGGTTTTTAGAAATCCCGAGAGGACTTATTTGTGAACTAAAAAAAGGTAAAGAACTTGTAAAATGCATATCTATTTCATTTTAAATCCAAATGAGTTGATTCAAATTTTGGTAGCTCTGGTTTGAACTAAACTTTAATCTAAAAATGGTTGTAAGTTGAGTTCAGCTCCAGAAAAGTGATTTGATAAATAGGTTTCAAAATTAACCTTTAGTGTTGCAATTAACTTGTAAAATGCATAAGTAATTCTCTGTAGTTTATTTTTGAGTGAATCCAACTTTGTTGGCTTCCTCTGTTAGTGCACTAATTGTTATAATAGGATTTAGGCATGTCACTATTTTTAAAAGGTTTGTGGGTGTAATTTATTTGTGCTCTTTTGCTTATCTTTGAAAAATCATAAAACATGCATAATAGCTCCAAATGAGATGAATCCAATTGGGTTGTTCATCTTATGAGGTGCTTGTTTTACTGTAAAAATTTTAATGGCACCACCTTTCTAGAAATTTTTGCTAAACAATTAAATTAGTGAATAGTAGCAGTTTGCATTTTTAGAGGCTGAGCAGAATTGTTTTGCTCATATCTTTTGCATTGAGAATCCAAATCAATTGATTCTTGTTGATAAATTCTCTAAAAATCAACCTCTTTCTTCTGTAAAAATTTCAGAGCATTTGGAGTTATTTTGCTGTGCTGTCTTCTTAGTTTTCTTCGTTCTTATCGATTCTTTTCGCCTTTTCGATTAGGTGTCGACGAGTGTGTTGATCCCGTGAGCGAATCTCTGCAGAAAACTGAGCATAACCAGTAAGGCAAGCAGTTTGATCATATCCCATTAATGTCCCATTACTTTAAAGTTTAATACTTTGTTTCACTTATATGTATGCATTGCTACTTTGTGTTAAATTATCGATTAGTTGAGCCTATAGATGCATATCCTGTAGGTAAATGTTTATTCTCTACTACTAAGCCAAGGATTATCTTGCTGTGATTTAGAGTTCGATGGATGGACTCTTATCACTTAGTAGGTTGCGTTGATAATGCTTAGAAATGATTAGATAACGGTAGAAATGGGCGGTTGTCGACATTATATCGATGACCTTGATCACACTAAAATTATTATTCCATTATGTCCATCTTGTGCTTTGTTACTTTGTAAACAAATAAAACAAAAATAAAAACACAACTGTTTGACTTGGGCACAATGGATGTTGGTGTGATATGTTGGGTGTGAATGGAATGGTGCCTAAGTCCCCAAGGAACGAGTTACTTGTGTCACTAAGCCAAACACTTATGCGTGCTAACCACACGAGGGTATTGGGAACCCCTCTTGGCTAAGTACTTTGGGAGGTGTTAATTGTGGGTCGCAGGTGGTAAAACTGTTTTATAAGGGAAAGATCACCCGCAGTTGCTTAGGCTGGGCCGGTGTCTCCTACCTTCCGGGTTGTCGCGACTCTTAATTAGCATCATTCATTGGAAATGCCTCGTAGGACTTAGCCGTGCCGGCATACCAAAAGAAGTGTGCTAAATAGCTTGGTGAAAAGGCGGTCTGACGTGTGAGTACATTGGTACACCCCTGCAGGGTTAAAACTATTCGAATAGCCTCGTCCTAGGTTATGGACATGCTTGGTAAGGTCGTGCAAGAACTAGACTACAACATTTAATTAAAACTTGATGGGTTGGTATGAATGGATGTTCATACTATTGTTGTGGTGGCTATTGGGTTAGTCACTTCCAGGATTGTTGTTGTCATCTATCTATTGTTATTATGTTATTGTCTCGTTGTAAATTGCAAATTAAAAATGAATTGCAAAACTACTTTGGAATCTATTTAAATATTGCAAATGAAAACTTGCTTTATGCTAAAATAAGTCCAAAGCCTCATCCACTTAAACAAAGCTTGCATGTAGTTAAACTATAGTTCTGTTATACTACACATCAGTCTTGCGAGTACATTTTTGTACTCATTTGCTTTGCTTAATAATTTTGTTGCAGAGGAGGTAGGGCCCAAAGGGCTTTACTTTTGTGAGATGTGCTGCGGTTGGGAGTCTAGCTAGGCGGCTTGGTTGGTTGTCTTGTGGGCTAAAGGCAAACCTTGTGGCTCTCTTTTGTTTATCGCCATCTTATGGCTTTTGCTTCCGCTGTGTTTATCTTTCTTAGTTGTATTTGGCCGGTCGGCCCCTTTTGTAATAACCCTCTCTCTCTATATTATGTATGTCGTTTATTTCTAGTTCGTGCTTGGTTCTATGTCTTGAATGGGATTGATGCATGATTTTATAAAGGGGTGTGTATACTGCATTCTGGGAAGTATGCATATCTCGAAGACACGGATTATTATGTTTGTGATGCTAGGGTCAATGGATGACTAAGTATTACAAGCCTAATAAACCGGGGTCCTCACAACACTCTTAAGTCCTCTTTTACCTCGCCGCCGCGCTGGCAGGAAACCGCCGTGCACGTCCCCGATGCTTCAACCTCGATCTCACCCTATAAAAGGGGGCATCATCTTCGCAATCACCCCGCAACACAATCCCCTAAACCCTAGACCTCCTACGCATCTCTAGCCACCGGAATCGATGCTCGAAGTCGCTGGATCCCTAGACGTTCCACCGTCAAATTGAGTCGCTCCGCCGCCCCTATCCACACCATCGTGTGGGCTACCTTGTGCGCGCGTTATTTCCGCCGAAGCAGCCCCGGAACGTCGTCGCCGCCTTGGACCGAACCTCGCTACCACCTTCTACCTTGCTGCCGGCAACTCTGCCACGCCTCATCGTCAAAACCTTACGCATAAGGTTCCCTATCTCCTCCTCTTGCCCTTGGTACCGCCCATTCGTGTCGCCGTGGCGCGGAGCGCCGGCGACCTTAGGGATCCGAACAGTCGCCATCACCGGTCCAACGTTGCAAGGCCATGTGGTGCCTAGTCGGAGCCAGGTGGCTACCACGTAGGCCGTTTTTGCCCAGTCAGCACACGCGTTAGCAAAACACGTGGACGGTGCGGGCCCACATGTCATAGGCCGAATAGTTTTCCCATTGGAAAATAATTCCCTTAAATCCAAATTTTCAGCCGCTGATGTAGTGTTGACGCCACAATCAGAATATCCTTTAGAAAAATAATTCAAGAAATTCTAGAAAATCTGATTTTAGGGTTTTCTTTAGTTTTAAATCTTCTAGGAGCTCGTATTTCTTCATACTCCGATCTAGGTGATTCAAATTTCTAAATTTATATAAAATCATAAACTAGCTATCTAAACCAAAATTATTTAATTTGGAGTTTATTTGAATTTTCATTTGAATTTTATTTGAATTTGGCTTATTTTCATATATAGATTTCGACGAGTCCGGAGAACCAGAATTATTCAACGACCAAACTTTTGGGCAAGGCAAGTTACATTCTTTGATCATACTTGAATCCCAGTATTTAAAATTATTTAAATTCTATTTAAAATTACATACTGCATGCTTATTTAAATTCAGTTATGCGAATACCGGTTTTAAATTCATAGTTATACCCAAAATCCTTTGTATGGCCAATGTTAGTATCGGCCTAAATATCTTGTCACCCTAGATAAAACCTAGTTGATACATTGTATGAACTATGATCATTTGAAAATGTTATGCAGAGAGATGCTTAGACCAAAAATGTTTAATTTGGGGGAATTTAGCCAAGGATTAAAAAAAATTAAATAGTCCATGGCAATATTTTACCATGGACACTCTTGCAAATGATTTTGAAAATCAAAATAAAATCAAAGGTGGTTTAAACTTGGGCAAAATGGATGTCAGGTTGGTGCAAGTTAATGCACAGGATAGAATCAATTCATTGATCGAGTTGATTAAGGACCGGCCTAAGAGCCGCTTTTGCTAAACTCCACCATACTACCACATATTTTGAGTGGGCAGGACTGGGCTTAATAATTTGTAATACCCTACTGTTATTTGTGCCATGTTGTTGTGTGGGTGTCGGTTAGACAGTAGTCCCACTTGGCGCAAGAGGGGGCTTCCAGAGGATGGTTAATCCAATGGAAGTGAAATCTTAGCGGGTACAAATACTTTAGGGTAGAGCATTGTAACGACTTGGTGATAATTGCTTAGTCGCACGCCTTCGAAAGCGTGTATTGGCCAACATTAAAAGTAAATTATCTCTTGTGGGTAAAGTTGTACCCCTCTGTAGAGTGTAAAACTATTCAAATAGCCGTGTCCACGGTCATGGACATGTTTAACATTTGCCACTCAAAGTTAGACTTTGTTTTTGGTTTCAAAATGAATTTGACACAAATACTCCTAAATGGTTTATCTTTATGGAAGATTGGGTGATTAGCCATGAGATAGGAGGGTATCCTTCTCCACATCCCTGTATGGAGGTTATCCAACTATAAAACTTGAGAATTTATAAAATGAATTTTAGTTACATAATAACTGCTTTGGAACTTAGTATAAATATTTGAAAGAAACATGGCTTCATGCAAAATTAAACCTATAAGCCTCCCTTTGTAATCCTAGCATGCATTATATTCTGTTATTGGGTGTAACTTGCGAGCATAGAAGTTGTGCTCACCCTTGCTTAATGCAAATAATCTCAGAGGTGGAGTACTTTGTGGACGAGGAAGACTTGGATGGCTAGGATGCGCCCCTAGACGATTGCCTATGGCGTATCGTTTGGCCTACTACTATCTTTTGCTTTCCGTTGTAATTTTCTTTAGGCCAAGTGCCCTTTTGTAATAAGAACTTTGATATTATTAATAAAGTGTGTGATGTGTACTTGTTACCATATTTGTAAAACTGTGTACACTAGCTGTTCCTGGACTAGTGTTGTAAGCACAGAGAATCTGGGGTCCTTTTACCCCTGGTTCGACAAAGATGGTATCAGAGTCATATCGACTGTAGGTCGCGATTCTAGCTAAAACAGACAAACCTTAAGGATTTGTTTTAAAAAACTAAAAATATTTTTACTTGTCCTTCTGGTGTCTGTACTCAACCTTTCTTTTTAAATTATTTACTAACACTCGTCTATTCAAAATTGTAGATGACCGAAGAACCCAAAGCTCTTTCCCATGGTGTTTACGCTGGATACTTCGCAGCATCATTGTGGAAGATGATGCAACAGCTGGGGTTTAAGGAGAGACCAGTTTTCCAAGGATACGTTTATAAAGTGGGGACCCAGAAGAGGTGGAGACTAGAGGTGCTACTCTACGTCGACTCTTTCAGCGAGACACCGTTGCACATCTTCGACGCTCCAATACTCCGTGATTCCTTTATCACCGACATTCAGGATGCAGCACAGGAAGCCATCCGCTGGCTACGTCGACTTTACGACATTGAGCTTAAACACTCTAGTTTCCACTTCTACCCACTTCACTACCCCACCAGACAGCGCAGCTCCTTTTGCTCCACCAGAAACGAGGATTTCCCAGACTTGACCAGGCAAGTAGAGCTGACAGTCGCGATGGACTATTTATACCAGTCCACCTTGGATGAGCTTCGCACAACTCAGCAGAGGCTGCAGGAGGCAGAGGAGGAGTTAGCCTTGATTAGGGCTAACGATGCTTCTTCCTCTGCTCAGGGAGAGTCTTCGACACCAACGCCGAAGAGGCAGAGGATTGATAGTCAGTTCAACGGATATGCCCCTTCGGCTTAGACCCTAGTTATAGATCCTAACCTTCTGGTTCAACGGATGCACACCTCGAGATAAGCTTGCATCTCTCGCCGGATATGCTCATTGTGTTGTTCATTGCGGCACTCCTCCTCCCTCCTCTCGCGGTCCCTCTTGGCATCCCACTCCTCGCAGTCGAGAGTCCACTGGTCGTGTGGGTGGATCCCTTGGTCGATCCACTTGCAGTAGCTATATAGCGGATCCAGAGACTACGGATAGACGGGAGAGGTTGTTAGTGCAGGGTTTGAAAGAGAAATGGTAGGAGAACACACTGTAACTGGTCCTTACCAGCTGCCGATAGCAGCTCGTGTCCCAATGGCAGTCGGGATAGTCGCAGGAGTAGTTTGTGCAACCCTAGTAACGCATGCCCAGGCTGAGCCATTGCTTGGACTTGAAGAATTTGCATGTGTCCCTACACCAGCGAGGCGTCTCCCCTCGGCCGGTATTGCGGCGAATGCTCCGTTAGGATGTTTCGATAGGGGTTCTTTCTGGGCGGCGTCATTATGGGAGGTGCCATCTGGCACACTCCTTTGTTAAATCAGGCGCGATAGCCCTTGCGAGTCTGCGGATCTCGTCCCAGTACTTCTCCATCTGAGCGAGATTGTGTTGAAGTCTGGATGCAGGAGAACCCGACGTGGAAGGGGTAGTACTTATATGGCGAGCCAGCCCTGCGTACACGGCTGGATTATAATTCAGTTGAAGGAAATTCGCGTTCGCAAGGCAGCGGCCCTGAGGAGACTCATCGGGTCATGTCACCGTGCAAAGCTAACTCGTTGGGTCACGTCATTGGGCAAAGCTGACTCGTTGGGTCTCATCGCTGCGCAAAGCTGGCTGGTGTTGTCACTCTGAAAAGTAAGCGTCGCAGTGTGTTATCATATCGGTCTATAAAGCTGGCGTAGGGGAGTGAAGGTGTAGAAAGAGGGTGGTGTGGGGTGTCCCGATACAAACTCCCTCACATGGTCACAGTTTGCACACAAAAAAAGAGACATCGAAACACGACTAGCATAATAATAGTTGTACAAAAATTAATATTTACATGGCATGACTGATATTTAGTGGAACAAATATCTACTGGAGGCCCCTCTTGGGGCGTACTCCGCGTGTCACCCCTGGCCTCGCCCGACACTGGAGCGAGTACGTCAGAGGATCAGGCTGCCGAGGTACCCGACCGAAGCGAGTAGCCGGAGGTGGTGTCGCGAGGGGGGGGTCCTGCGTCGGTTGGGTCGGTCCTAGTGCACCGTGCAGCTGAGAAGCTGCCACAGAGACCTGGGTGCCACACTGGTCCAAGTGGTAGTCCCCGTAGCGTGCCTCGTCGTGCGACAAGTAATACTTCTCCCAAAGCGATGGTTGATCTGTGAAGCATGATATTACGCATGTAATCATGGTGAAAACCATGAAAAAGGATGTTACGCAAGCAAGCAAGGTGGTCATACTTGGCGACACGAACACGTGCCCCGATGACTCCGCGTACCTGTGGAGCTCAGGACCTGTAACAGAAGATTGCTGTTAGTAACTAGTGGAATTCAAAATAAAGAAGCAGAAGGGAATGTCTCATGCTCACCTGCAAACTGTCTGGCGGTGCTCCTAGCACGATGCCACAAGGACACGCCCGCCACGTCCGGGGAGGAGCCTGTGGCCATGAACCACCATGGCTGACCTCGCGTCCACGCACTAGTGGGTCCACCGGGTCCCTCAGCGTGCGATAAGTCATGATCTGGATCCCTCGTCTTGCCTTCTCCACGATCTGCTGCAGGATCCCTCTGGTGTCCCCGACCGTCATCTGATGCGCGGAGACTGCCAACTTGAGGACCTCTCGGTGTAGATCCGTCTGGACATGTAATCAACAAGATGGAAACCTAAATCTTGCAAATTAAATATGAAGTACGGACCATTCAATATGTACGGAGTGGTGGAAAGCGAGGTCCAGCTTGGTGGGGTACATGACCCACCCGAACAACCACAGCAGGTAGGCCTCAAAGTGCCTCCTAACAATGACATCGCCTGCGTTCTTCGCCATACACTCGGGCTGTAAGAAGACATGTACACGTTAGCAAGGTTCACAAATGAATTGATGCGAGAGGACAATAGTTACGAAGACTTACATAGAACTGGTAGATCCACCTTAGTGTCGGTTCGTGGGGGCTGCTAAACTCCATGTACCCACTGCCCGACGGCAGCACATCGTGGAACCTCGCCAGGAGGTCTGTGCGCCACGTGGCCGGGATGTCATACACTGCTATAGGGAAGCCAGTGCAGGGCAACCTGGTTAGGAAGGTGACGCCCTGAAGGGTCGGCGTCATCTCCCCACACGGAAGATGGAACGTGTGAGTCTCTGGCCTCCAGCGGTCAACCAGCGTCGTCAGTAGGGACCGGTCGTATGGAAAACGCCTAGACGTATGACCAGGGCCGCGGTCCTGGTCGTCCTCCCACGTTGCCTCCACCATCCTCGCTAGTGGAAGGAGGCCTGCCGCTCTCAACCTGCGTCGAAACGATTAAGAACAAACGTGAGTACACCCAAAGTAGTCAGACCGCGATCGAGTGCATGAAGGTGAAAACCACACGTACCTCGGAACCCAGTTTGGGTGCAGCCTCCATGCCTTCATGGGCATGCGCAGCCGCAACGCGCCAAGCTCAATCGGCGTCTCACCCTCTAGGGGGAGGATGGTACTGAGACAGATATGGTGATGGGCGTCAATCACCGGGTCAAACAACTTGTAGTGGCATGTGTCCAGCATACTTGAAAATTTAGTGCATATATTGTAAAGACTACGAAACATGTCACCATACCGAGTGCAAATAAAAACAATAAACAAAGTTCATAATTTTATCATTCTGCTATACGTAACCTATGTAGCAACTCCGGATTTTCCTTACAATTTTAAAATATGTCATGCTATTTTTCTAGTTTAATTTTTTTTTGACATTAACAATATAATTACCACGCACAAATGGAAAGCGAAATAAAGCTGGGATTATTTTCATTATGCTCTACCTACCCTACTAAGCTACTCCACATTTTTTACATATTTGTAATAGCCTTCCTATTTCTTCAGATTTATCCTAAATCATTCGAGTGCTACAACATTCATAACACGTGCACGACGAACTACACTATACACAGCTCAAATGATGTACTGCATAATTTGACTACAATTATCTAATCTACTTAATTCTATATCGCTATTTTTGTTAGATAACCGACAATGTTTTGACATAATGTACAAAGTTGCAAACAAAAAATACCTACAAGATGGCCGACCAGATCTGATGCTCTGTCAATCTTTCTCCTCCGCGACGAACTAGCAGAGCTTCGCTACCTTTCTTCTCTCCCTCTCCTCCTCTCTTCTATTTTTTTCTGGAATCAAAATGAGTTTTGAACTGATTTTTCGGGGTTTTTATAGATGGGATCATGTCGCCAATTGACAGGTAGCTGTCGCCAGTTGAACTGGCGATAAGGATCCATTTTTGTAATTTTTGGGGGTGATTATTTATTTTTGTAATTTTCTTTTAAAATAATATTTATTTAAAAAATTCAGAAAAGTTGCACGCACTAGAACCGAAGCAGACCTAGCCAAACGGGCCGGCCGGATCGGCACGGCACAAGCCCGACACAGCACGACCCGTTTAGGCACGGCCTGTTCCAGCCCGACTACTATTCGTGCCGTGCCGAGCCGGCCCGTCGGGCATCTGTCAGAACAAAAAAATCCAGAAAAATAGAAAAATGTGTAGAATTCAGAAGTAGACATGAAAATTGAAAAAAATGAGACAATCATATTGAAAATGTAATAAAGAGCTTTATTAATGTCCAACTGGCTGCCTCGTTAAAACATTCACCAAGTAAAAACTCAAAATGAGAAAACCTTGGTAAAGGAAAAAGAGTACAGCCTATAGCTCTACAATTATATATACATGATACATCTTTGTTCTATGTGTCGGTGTCATTGTCTAAGTACAGATTTTTGAACACCTCCGACAACTCTGGATTTTCCACAGAGTGTTGTGTTCGTGAATCGACTTGTTCCTAGTCCTTCTGATTAGAGCGATCTCTACCATCTCACTTGTGAGACTTGTTCTTCTCTCATCCAATATTCTTCGGAAAGACCGAAGCGGACTCGGAGAAACCGTAGAGGCGAGAAGCGATTAACATATCACGTGCAAGTATGGATAGCACGAGATATGTTAACTTATGGGCTTACTACCATTGCAAGATGTCGAAGCCTTACGAGTTGAAATCCACCGTATCATTTGTCGGATAGGTGGATAGTTCTCCGCTCCTTGTGGGTCTTGGCTGAACAGGCGTTGGTGTAGAAGAAGAAGAAGAAGAAGAAGACCTGGACCTAGACCTGGAGGAAGAGACACCGAAGATCGCGCTCCACATATTTGTCTTCCCACTTGAGGTGGGGGCTACTGGAGGTTGTTGCGAACGGACTCCCTAGAACTTATTTTCATACCTTTGGTAAATCTCATATAACTGAGAACAAACTTATGTAAAATAGTCAGTATAGTCTAGCCCCGTAGCATCACTAAGAAGATCACGTACAGTACCAAATGCATCAATTTTAGCCTTAGGATCTAAAAGAAATGCAAATGCATATAGGTAAGGGATTTCTCTCCAATATTTAAGGTATTTAGATTCCATGGAAACAACAGCACCACGTAAAACTAAGTCATTTTCAAACATTTTTAATTGAGTAGCAATCCGTAAAATAGTATGCATAATGATAGGAGATGTTGGATAGTAGATAGTGGACAAAGCAACAATTGACTCATAAAAAATTTCTAAAAGCACAAGTATCTTCTCAAAGAACGAACCAATGTTGCTCGATTAATAGTATAATCAAATCGATTGCTAGGATAGTGCGTTTGAATAAAAACAGAAAAAGTGCTCCTGTATGGTAAAAGATTCTTAAGCATGAGGTAAGTAGAGTTCCACCTTATCTCCATGTCCGAACCAAACTTTCTTGGATGTACACCCATCGCCCTGCAGAAGTTCTTATATTGTGCTATTTTTACGTTAGAAATATTCAAGAAAGAAATCGTATCGTGAAAAGATTTAATATACGGACTCAACCTCTTCAAACCACATTTGACTATAAGGTTGATAATATGACAAGCGTATCGTTGATGTAGCAAGAAGAAATTGGCATATGTACTCAACACTGGAGTAAGAATGTCCATGGCCCTAGAATTTGAAGCGGCATTGTCTAAAGTAATTGCGAATATTTTGTCTGTAAGATCAAAGTCTTCTACAACTTTGATAATACAGTTCGCAATATTCTCCTCCGTGTGTGCTACATCAATTAATTTCAAAGCTATAATCCTTTCCTCCATTACCCATTCGTCATTAATATAATGCGTAACTACACTAAGGTAATCCTCTCTAGCCCGACCACTCCATATGTCCAAGGTTAGGGCCACCGAAAATGTGCACATACTAAATAGTTCCTTTATTTTATTACGACGTTCACTAGATCCCTAGTTGTTGTCTGTCCAGAAATGGAAGAAAATCTAGGATTATGTGCAGTTCTAATGTAATTTTGGAAAGAAGCAGACTTGCCAAAGCCTAACGGTAAATCCTCAGAAGCAATTAAACGACAGAGAGATTGGCGGGCTACGAGGATCGTAGTCTGACTAGATACGTGCGTCGGGGTTGTATTACACTATATACGCCTCATCACCAATCCTTGCTTGGTTCGATATCTTGTAGCATGTCTAAGCAAGTGCCCGTTCCACCTGTAGACTTTGCGACAATTCATGGCGATAAATTTTACAAATAGCATATGGTACCTCATTTTCCGCCGCGTCTTACTTGGTTGTCCTGTCGAAATTCTCCCACACTCCCGATGTAGGCGGTCTTGATCTCTTTGCTTCGGTTGCCGTGGAGAGCCTGATGCTGCCGTGGAGCCTGATGACGGAACTCCACTTTGCTCCTCCGGTGAAACCTCCGATTGGTTTGAGGTAGCCACAGTCGTCTCCATGGACGCAATTTTCTCCGGTGAAAGTCCGTAATCACCAAGAGCAAAGCTGCCGTAACGACTGTCCATAACAAGAACTAACAATAAAAGTATTACAAAAGTAGTATTGTACCTCTTTCAGCGACTTCTTTGTCGAAAATTGAAATTTCAAATTTTGGCACAATTTTTTGAATTTTGCCAAATTAGCTCAACAGTTTGAATTTGCACAACACAATTTTAAATAGAGAATGTATAATGAAGGGTCTTTGAATGAGGGGGTATGGTGGCTATTTATAGAAAAAAAATTGAGATTTTTTGAATTTTTTTCTATTTTTTAAGACCCCAACGATCAAAAACGGTAAAAAAGGGGCTAAAATCTCCCAACGGCTGAATTTTTCTGGCCGTGCTATGCTTAGGCACGGCCCATGAGCCCTCACAACCCAGCTGCCCCTCCCCTGCCTGGCCTGCCCGTGCTTGTCCCTTCTTCTCTCCCATCCCTATGCCTCTCTCATGGCGTCTTGCCGTGCGTCTTGTGATCTTGCCTGACTCGTTGCTCGCCGCCTCCTCTCCTCCGTCGTCCACCTTGACTCTGTGTCTGCCGCCTCCTTGCCTCCTCGGTTCACGCAGCTCCGTGCGCCGCCTCCCCTCCTCTCCTCGGACCTTCTTCCACCACTGCGTCGGCGAACGGAATGGAGGAGGCGGCCGCACTGATGGCCGTCTCTGTGGCCTTGGCCGAGCTTAGCGGCAGCGACGCCCTCCTCCTCCTCCTCGGCTCCTCCTTGGTGTTGGCTCCTCCTCGCCACGGTTGCCTCATGGCCTCCCTCGGCGCCCGGCGCCTCCGCCTCAGCAGCTCCACCTTGATCGGCCGTCTTGAGCTTCTCTGGTGTGCTGGGTCTTGCTGTGCTTGGCATGGCTCGACTTCGTTCGTCTTTGTCTTTGGCCGCCCCCGCGTCCGAGTGGCGGCCCGATCCTGACCTATAAACAGTGTGGACCGTCTGCGTGCTGGGCCGGACCTCCGAAGTCGGACGAGGCACGATCTGCGTGTCGGGCGAAATCGTGGCCAGGAGAAACCTGAAAAAAGCAGCGAGGCGACACAAGCGTCTGACGGAAGCAAAGCGAAGGCCGAAGGGTTAATCTCCCTCGTCTCTCCCGCTTCCGGGACGCACACCTCTCCGCCCGGAGATTGAAACACGGCGGCCGTGATTTTAACCGATCGCAAAAAACGCCCATTAATCGCCGTCTTGCTTGGATTCACACTCGATGATCGTCGACCGGATCTCTGGTACGCCACTATCTGCGCCCTGTGCACATTTTTTTTATGCGTCTGGGCTTCACCTAACGAGATCGACATGACAAACTCTGAGAAATCGAAGCTGAAACACAGAGAAAATAAAATAAAAATTGCCCCATGGCTGGCTCCTGGATCGAACACCACCATCGGGGGCAAGCTGCACGAACACGAAACGAGAGCAGGAAAATAAAATCAAACCAAAGAAAAATTCATCGTTAGCTTCTGCATCCGTCTTCCCATTAAGACGTTAGCATCCGAATACTCCAAAATCGAAACCCATCTGTCTCTAGTCTCTAGTCTCTAGCTGCATCAGCACAGCACCTACCTACTCGTGACATCACCACCCTCACGGATGAGGCTGTACTAGCGTCCCCTGCACTGCACAAAACTAGTTCATGGCCAATTCGATCTCTCCTCGCAGCCCATGCCCAAACCAAAAGCAATTCCGCATCAAATCACCCCCGCGAAAAAATCGCCCAAAATCCAGATTCGAGCTCAGAACGCTCACCAAAAAATCCCCCAAAAATTGGGAAACAAAATTTCTTATCACGATACCAAAATGCAACCTCCAAACTCGTACCAGCACCCAGCACTCCACCTCCATGGATGCACATCAACACCACCAACAAAATCCAAAGCCGAATCGAGACGGCAGCTGCACGCGCAGTTCCCACGACGACGACGACGACGACGACTTCCTCCATGTAACGCCCTCCTATCCATGTCACCACCTTAAGCAAGCCCCCGGCCGCCGCCTGCACGAAACTCTCCAAATCTCACGAGGAAAAACCGCATTTTTACCATCAAGTCGTGCTCTACTCTTTTTTCCGTAGGAGTCGTGCTCTACTCTTTTTTCCGTAGGACTTGGAAGCCCACTAGAACACACAAAGAACAAGCACAGCGGGCAGCGGCTGAACCCCTCCAAAAAAAAAAAAAATCCCAAATCCCGAAAGCTCAAACCGATTCTTCTCTCTGCGCGCATCTCCATCCGGGATTGTTTCTCTCGTGCTCCCTTCGCTTCCGCCGCCTCCGCGAGGGCAGGCTCGGGAGGAGGGTCGAGAGAGAAATTTCCCAGTTTCCCGAGTTCGCGCGGCGAGAGTAGGGTTAGGGTTTGTTTGCGGGGAGCCCTCGCCGGATTCGCCGGGCGTGGCGCCGTGATCTCGCGGCTGATTCGGGGAATTGGACGGGTGGGGGTGTTCGTGAGGGATGATCTTTAAGCGGAGCCAGCGGTCGGAGATCCCAACGCTGAAGCGCTGCAATGCCGGGGGCGGTGCTGGAGGTGGGGAGGAAGAGGGGGACGGCGGCGAGCGGCGGCGGAAGAGGCGGAGGGGCGACGAGTTCTTCCCCGTGGAGCTGCTCGGCCACGTGCCTGCCTCGGGAATCCCCTACGCCTCCTTCGGGTTCCGCTGGTTCGAGGAGCCCGAGGTCGCCTCGCCGGTCGCTGGTGCCGGGCTGACGCCCATCGCCGCGGCACGCCCGCCGGTTGTGCGCACGTCGCGCGGGCGCGCTCAGGTGCTCCCCTCGCGGTTCAACGATTCGGTGCTCATCGACCCCTGGAAGAAGGAGAAGCTGGCCAAGCCGCTTGCGCCGGCTAAGGCCGAGCGGCTCGTGCCCCAAAGAGAGGTGCTGTACCGTAAAAGTGCAATCATTGATAGGAGTTTCGCATTGTCCGAGGTGGACGAGGACGACGATGAGGAGGAGGCCGAGCGTCACCGACAGTGCCGGAATTTTGGTGCCTCGAGGAAGTACTCCATGTCCCGGAGCACTCTTACCTCCATGCACGACGAACCGTACAGTTATTACCATAGGAAGGAGCTAATGAAAAGGCAATACGAGGAAGAGGAGGAGGAAGAGGAGGAAGAACAGGAGTTCTTTCATTGGAGCAATGAGCTTGTGTATGGCGACATTGTGTGGGCAAGGCTCGGGAAGCGGCAGCCGGTGTGGCCAGGAATGGTGGTCAATCCAACTCAGCAGGCTGCCGCCGAGGCAATGCCGCCGCAGCCTCGCGGTGATGCTGTACTTTGTGTGATGCTGTTCGGCTGGTGTGCGGAGTTCGGCGACGAGAAGGTACATTTAATGACTGACTTGAATTGGTGCTGCTTTTCTCTTTTTTATTGCTGAATGATTACTTGATGACTCGGTGGGTTGCAGAAGTACGTTTGGGTGAGGCAGGGAGGGATGTTTCCTTTTGTGGACTACATGGACCGGTGAGTAGTAGCAATTCATTAAAATTAACTTATGATTATAGAAGTTAAAATGCTGCTCAAAAATATCTTAGGGAAGACCTTTTTAGTGGTAACTGGTAAGAACTGGGAGTAACTGTACTGTGCTGTAGAATAATGCTGCACGTGTGCTAAGAAATAGCCGTATTTCCATTTCAGATTTCAAGGGCAGACAAAACTAAGCAGTTGCAAACCTGGTGATTTCCAGAGGGCATTAGAAGAGGCCTTTTTGGCTGATCAGGGATTCTCAGAAGTGCCGATGGATGGCAGCACAGTAGGGAAGCCTGTGGTGTGTCAATCTTTTCCAGCTGAGCTAGAAGAAGTGACTGGCTCAAATGAATTGGAGTGCCAGTTACAGATTAAGGCAAGTTGATGAATTTTTCTTTCTAGTCGATGTATAATTAAGGAGATACATATGCTCAGGAATTTTGAACAACATACCAATGCTCTGTGTAATTTGGCTGTCTGTTGGTTTCCGTGAGAAATTTTATGGTGTAGCTCCGTCTGCATTAATATGAAGTATATGGTGCAGCTCTGTCTGTGTTAATATGATTTTGCCTCAAACCTAAACTTTACATGGGGGTTGAGTACCTAGAAAAGAATTGATGTAGGACTACGGCAAAATTTTGTAACAAATAAACTCTAGCTGATACAGTACTGTGTGCATATAAGCAGAATGATAGTATGCAGCATTTTTCTCTATTGTGGAACACCAATGGTTCTAGATGAGTCAATAACTGACAATTGTTAATATTACCATGACACTTCAGTATTGCTGACATACTATTACATCATAAGTAAAACAGATTTGAAACTATTGCAGTTATATCATATATTGCCCCAATAGACTAATTCTGTTTGCTTATTCATTGTACACAGCGCTATAAAAGAGCATTGCAGTGTGAAAGTTGTGGAAATTGCTTTCCAAACAAAGAATCAAACAAGATGGTGTATGTTATGGATCAACTTGCTTGCAGACATTGTGCTAGGGTATGTATTGGCAAACCTACTTGACTGCTTACATTATGGTGATGTTGGTAAGTGCTTGACTTGGACCTTGTAGTCCTGACTCCTTACTGTTATGGACTCATTCTTGGGTAAGAAGTATACGCGTCGGACCAAACCATTGCCGGACGCGACTGTGCGGAATCCGGCAACAATTCCGAGCGAAACCGAATTGGACTCTGGTCCATAATGTGACCGAGTAGGTCCTTCGATTCTGTCCGTGTGCATTGCGCAATGGCAGGACTTAATAGAGATTGCATTAGTTTCATAGATAAGATATATTAGGAAGTATCCCTTCCGGATATTTAGAGATTGTGAGGTATCCCTTTTGGATACGTTTAGTGGTTAGTCCTCCATATAAAAAGGCACCCCATTGTACTAAAGGACTTAAGCAATAACAGATTAGTTTTTCTCCCACCTCTCTACCGCACGGCTCAGAGCCTCCTTGCGCTGGCCGGGAACAAGTCCCGACTTGCGCAAGAGGGCGAGCTTCGTCGCTCTCCATATCCTCTACGTTCAAACCCCGATTCTCGTTTTCATCTTCTTTCACCCTTACGACACCATCTCAAGCCGAGCCGTATCATTACACTACTTTCTGTATCTGCAGATCTCGAGATCAAAAGAGTACTGTGGTATATGTTTGAAAAGTTGGCAGCATAAATGTGGCGGAAGATGGGTAAGAATGTAGTTATTAGAGCAATAAATTTATGCCATTGTTTCGAACCCTGCAAGTTCTGAAGATGTGATTAACCAGGTTTGCTGTCATGGTTGCGAAAGTTGGGTTCACGCAGAATGTGACAAAAAGTGCAGCAACCTAAAGGTTTTGCTTTTCTCATAAATACAAAACAAATACATATCATTGGTGCTTTAGTAAAGTGCCATCTCTAACAAGCTCAGTTTAATGCTATAGGATCTACGAGACAACAGTTATTTCTGCCATTACTGTAGGGTTAAACGGAACTCAAATCTGCCCAGCAAGAAGACAAAATCTTCTGATGATAGGTGAGCTTCAACCATTTGCTTGTGTGGAGCTTCCATATTTAAAGGTTCTATTGGATTGACTCAAGAGTAACATGCATAATCTGTTTGTGAAACAGAAAAGATAATTCTACTCAGAAAGGAAGCAGGCCCGACAAAGTTGCAGTTGTCTGTTTTGACATGGAAGGAACTTATCTACCAGATCTCGAATTGTAAGCACCATTTATGTGAACTATATATATAACTAGTAAAGTTATTCCTACTTTTAACTGCCATGGCATGCGTGCACCACCATCACTTTTCTTTTTTTTACTACAATTATTTGTTAATTGTTATGGTCCACTGAGCTGATTGGTCCTTTTTATTTTTTTGCTTAGGCTTATCTTTCTTTGCTTGATCTTGTTCATTACTTAGGTTGTTTCGGTTTGTATGTGTGCCTGTAACTCTGATGTCCACTGTTTTATATATATTTGAATCTACTTATGATGTCTGAATTTTTTTTGGCAGGATTTCTTGCCATTGTGCCCCATGCAAGGGACAAAAATTTTTGTTTAATGAATGGGAGCGGCACGCTGGCTGCAGAAGTAAAAATTGGAAGTCCAGTATTAAAATTAAGGACACATTGACGCCATTTGGAAAATGGGTTCGTACAACAGCCATAGCATACTTTTGCTTTAACTTTTGCCACTACATATGGATATGCTGATAGTTCTAGTGCTACAGCATATTAGTTTTCTTAATGCTATTGTATAAACTTGTGTTTTGTGCTGCTGTTTACTTGTATGATTGTCTAACATTTCAATTTACAGATAAACCAACATCAGCCAAGTCTGTGTTCCCCAAATCCTGTGAAACGTTCCTCTCAGAAAATGAAGAATCAAAAGTTATTTGATCTGTTAAATGGTAACTGAGCTTTGATTCGGATCTTCTTAGTACTTGGTAGCCTGTAGTATTGAAAAATCCTTCCCCCAAGGGATTTGAATTTATTTACATTTTACAGAACCATATGATCCTGTAAATGTAAAATGGACAACTGAAAGATGTGCAGTCTGTAGATGGGTTGAAGACTGGGATTACAACAAGATTGTGATTTGTCACAGGTAATTAAGCTTAATGTCTTATGTCATTCACAATGTTTTTCTTCAGTGCAAAATCATTTTGAAATATGGACTAAACTCCAAGCTGCAATTAACAACATTTTCAGATGTCAGATAGCAGTTCATCAGGAATGTTATGGTGTGAGGGGTAAGCGAGACTTCACCTCATGGGTTTGTAAGGCTTGTGAAACACCTGAACAAAAGAGGGAGTGCTGTCTTTGCCCTGTAAGAGGTATGTACCACAGACATCCTTGTACATTTGAGAACTATTCCATAATTCTTCCCCTCAGTAATAAGAATGAAGCAAATATTTTCCATAATAGGTTAATTCATTAGTACTGCTATTGATGTTGCAACCTAGATCCGTTAAGCTAAATAATAGATTAACAGTAGTGACATACTGTTTATACGAGCTTGTTTTTGCTTCCCTGCCAACTGGCATGAGTATTACATTAGCTAAAATTGAACCACACCTGTGTTAGGATGAGTTTGTCAAGTCTGATATCCAAATCTATAGATGCAATATTCTTTTTGATTGAGTATTCTGCAAATCATTAACCTCGTTCTTGGCGACTTCTGTACTTCTTTTAGGTGGTGCTTTGAAGCCAACAAATGTTGATAACTTGTGGGTACACGTGACATGTGCATGGTTTCAGCCCCAGGTTGCTTTCGCTAGTGATGAGCTCATGGAACCTGCTATTGGGATATTGAATATTGCACCTTTGCTATTTATGAAGGTTGTATATATTTCGTGCTATAAATTAAGTGGTTTAAGATGACTGATATTCAACAAATACTACATATCTCGTATGTTCAACTACAACAATCTAATTACAATCCATTCTCATCCATTGCTCCAGATGTGCGTTATTTGTAGGCAAATACATGGTTCTTGTACACAATGCTACAGGTGCTCGACTTACTACCATGCCATCTGTGCATCAAGGGCAGGATATCGGATGGAGGTACACTAATACTGATTGTTGCCAACAGATATTTTTACGCTGATAAATGTATAAATGAAGACAAGTTTGTAATTTCATTTTTTGCTTGCATCTCATGTTTGTCTACAAAGGCTTTACTATGTTTTCATGTATGCACTATGCAGCTGCACTGCTTGGAAAAAAATGGCAAACAGACAACAAAGAAGATTTCGTATTGTGCTCAACATCGGTAAGATTTTATAACTGGCGGCAATCACAAAGTATATAACTGTTTGCATCAATTTGTGCATCGTATTTTAAAACAGTTGACACTTTACCGGCATAAGGAGTCTTTGTTCTCAGTCAATGATTTGATTTGCTCTTTTTTGTCTTATTGAGAAGTTGAATGTCTTGGGTTACTTATTTCTGTGCAGGACACCTAACCCTGATAATGTTTTGATAATTCAAACTCCTGCTGGAACTTTCTCTTCAAAAAAACTTGTTCAGAGTAACGGCACTGTAGCCGCTTCAAGACTGATTAGGAAAGATCTTCCCAAGGTTTCGGCATTAGAAGTTGAAATTTCAGAGAACTTATCTTCTGCAAGATGTCGGGTGTATGTTAGGAAAGAGCTGAAGGTATGCTCTTATATTAGATTATTATGTCAATTATGGAAGAAAATGCCTTACTTTTTAGTTGAAAAAAATAATGAACGCAACTTTACGCCAACTACAAGAGAAGGCAAGGCATATAACTTGCGTTTAGCATGGTAACACAAGCAGTTCTTGGCAATGAAGTTCTAGAAAGTATTTGTTTATTCTAAGGATATTACCATTGATGTTCATGCTAGTGCTACTCAAGAAAGAGTGAGTAGGTTCACTAGGAGATAACAATAATATCAAAAGTTGTTTTTGGTTTCATGTAACTATATTTGAGCATAGGCTATTACCATACAATCGGTTCAGGGTTATTTGGAGTCTTGGACATTAGTTCAAGCTTTGAAGTCAGCCGTTCTATGCAAAAGGTTGTAGAAATAACTCCTTATGTAGTTATCTGCCTCGATTCAACAACACATGCTGAGTTGCTGGCCAAATATTTAGCCTTACCAATAAGATTCTTCTGGAACTGCTGACTTACAAGCCAGTATGGCTGTCACACTGACCAATGGGTGCAAGAGATGTCACGGATGGGATTGGATCGGATGGGGTAATTGTGATAAGTCGCTGGACGCGAACCTGGATCCCAACGGTGCGGCGTAGGAGCCGTGGCTACGGCGGCCGCATGGCAAGGGCAGGTCACGTGAACAGGAAAGAGAGATATTTGGTTTTCTGATTTTCTTCACACCTCATACCGAATAGATGAGTCTCTTTAAATAGAGACTTAGGCCTAAAAATTGGAATCCAATTCTATCTATTAAGAAGATCAATTGGAAACTAATTCTATCTCTTATGGAGATCTAATCAATCTGAACTATCCTAATACACATGCCTTTCCGAAGAGAACTTGGAGTCCTGCTGCTGCACGCCTAGCTGCCGCTGCCGTGCGCTGGCTCCGGTTGCATGCTGCTGCCGCCGTCGCCTTTGATCGTTTTCTTGCGCCGTGAATATGTTAAGCTCCACATGACAAGAGATGTATAGGCACCATCCTAATATTCAACTTTAAATGTTCTGTGCACCTGACACGTGACACCTTTTTAAAATGCATATGTTCAGAACGTGTTTGTGCTGCATTCATAAAAGACGAAAAAGAAAATAAACCGAGAGGGCAAAAGGAGAGTAAGAACTAGCAACATTCAAAATCCAATTGATCTTCATTCAGCTGAGAGGGATATTGGTTAAGAGAAATCATTGTGGTGACTCAACCAAAGTTAAACTAAGACAATGTTTTGATGGTATATGGAGTTTGTAGCCAAAAATCCACCCCGCCTACTCATTGATGCACCACTTGCCGATAGCTTTCCCACTTCAACTTCAATTCCACAAGCTTCTTTAGTTTTGTTTGTATAGATGTTTAAAGATGTTTATTATGTTATGCTCATATGCTATTGCTGTTGGTTGTTGATATCAGTATTGATGAGCCATTGGTGTAGCACCTGGTTGGAATTCTTAGCTGTGCTTTATTGACATGCAGAGATCATGGGAGGGAGCAATTGCACACCGTGTGAGGGGATCCTGTCAACACCGTTGGGATGAAATCGATAGTCTGAATCTACCTAGGGTAATTTTATGATTTTATTATGTAATATATGTGTGCTTGTGACATAGCTTTCCTATCTTTATGTCATCTTTTTTATAAATGGAAATTTGTACTTCTCTGCAGGAAGAGAGGGATCCGGAATCCTTTTCTACTTTCAAGGAGCGTCTACGTTATCTGCAGGTTAGTATGTGTCTATTGTTTTCAATTTTCCCTTATACCTTTTATATTGGTAATATAGATCTAATTAATTTCTTCTTTATTTCAGAAAACGGAGCATAGTAGAGTATGCTTTGGTAGATCTGGAATTCATAGGTGGGGACTTTTTGCTCGTAGGGACATTCAAGAAGGAGAAATGGTACGCCCTCAAAAACTATTATACGCCATGCAAATATTTTTCAGAATTGTGGGCATTTGAAACTTAGACATGCTTGACTGTTATGGCGTTCTTCTGTTTCTACTTTGTATTGTTATATAGGCTACAATTTCATTTATATGTTTTTCTAATACTCAGTGCCTCAGTGGTGTGTAACCCTTTGAGCTAATTTTGGTTTCAATTTCTGCCCCATTTCCCTTATTCAGCTGGCATTCCTATATTTGGATCCTCATTAATGAGCTGCTGCCCACATTCAATAAATTGCTCATGTTAACATTTTTCTTGATACATTTTCAGGTTCTTGAATACCGTGGTGAGCAGGTTAGACAAAGTATTGCTGATTTACGGGAAGCACAATATCATGTACAAGGCAAAGATTGTTATGTGAGTCATCTTCCATATCATTTTGTCAGATCTGCGGTGTAAAGTATTTGATGAATGCAAATGTTTCTGTGAAATAACATTATATCTAAATAGTACTCCTAACACATGCTGTTATGGCCATGTCAAATACTAGGTTTATTTAATGGTTATCTCATTTTTATGATTTTATCTCATTATACAAGTTAATATAGAGTATGGACCAGGGAAAGGAAAACCGGCTGATCCCGGGAACGGAAAAACCGGCCGGTTTTTCCTAGTTTAGCCAATTCAAGTTCCAATTTTTGAATTTCGGTTGGTTTTTTTTAATCAAATTCAAGTGAATTTCATCTGGGTTTTTCCCGGGAATTCCGGTAACCGGCCGGTTACTGTTTCCGGCCAGCGACCAGGAAATTGCCCGGTTCCGATTCTTTTATCCCTGGTATGGACTATGGAGTAGCCCTACAAAAAAGGTTAAATGGTTCCATATCTAATATTTCCTTTCAGCAGCTTTTCTATGCATATAAAAGATATGCATGGTATTACTGTATTAGTAATCATATGCCATATATTCTTATTTCGATATATAATGATATCCTTATTTTCAGTATCATCTGATAATTTGCGTAATGTTAATTACATTGTATTGCTATCTTTTTGTGTGCCCAGCTTTTCAAAATCAGTGAGGAAGTTGTCGTTGATGCCACTGACAAAGGAAATGTGGCACGCCTGATTAATCATTCTGTAAGGATCGTATACCCTAACCCCAAATCTACTTATGATTATGACATAGATGTGCATATGATGATTTTTTTTCTTTTTAATGCAGTGCACGCCAAACTGCTATGCAAGGATTATGAGCGTGGGGCATGATGAGAGCCGTATTGTTCTAATTGCCAAGAAAATTGTTTGTGCCGGTGAAGAGCTAACGTATGTTGTATAAAAAGATTTTCCCCCCTATATCTTCGTAGAACATATCCGCAATATCATAGACAAATTACATCATGAGTAACCTTTTTTTTTGCCAGGAGACTAATCATATTTTTGTTCTGTGTAATTTCTAGGTATGACTACCTGTTTGACCCTGATGAGGCTGACGATTGCAAAGTACCTTGCCTCTGCCAGACTGCTAACTGTCGTAAATTCATGAATTAGTTTACAGTAGATATCAGTGGGCCATTCCCATAGGTTTTTTTTCTCTAACCTTTTCTTTTTCTTGGTTCATTGGTGGTATATGTTTATCTTGTTTCTGGTTGCTCCCCCATTTTTTAACCTTAGTTTTTAGAAATAAGTTTAGTCAGAGCTCAAAAGCGTGAGTCTTCATTCCTGTAAATGTATTGATTACCATCAATTTTTTCTAATGAAGAAAGCAAGAGTAGCTACGCGAGAAAGCAAGAGTAGCTACGCGACTTGTGTCTTGCTGCAAATTATTCTTCTCGTTGCCCGAGAGAGAGAGAGAGATTGCATGATGGTTACCTCGGATTGATGGCATTGTTCGTTTTGACTTTTATTTCACGGAATACTTTTTATTCTTTGCACACCAAAAATGGGTACGGTCTATGCAGCTGCAATTTCAGAAGAGTGGGAAACTTTTAATTAGCGCTTGTCCGTGTGCGTTGCTTGTTGTCACTTGTTGGCCCTGTGGAATTGCGGCTGGTTAGAGATGATGGTCGATGGAAAGCAGTAGAGGTGGTCAGATAGGCTGGCTTGGTCCGTATTGTTCATGGCTGGGTCGGCACGGTACGATAGCTAGGATTGTGTCTGGGCTGTCACCCCAACACGACACGAATAGATCTGTTAGGCCCGTTCATACATACATGCATACATACATAAACAAACACACACACACACATATATATATAGGACGTCCGTTTCGTACTCTATGTACTCCCATACCTTTCTACCGTTCATCAACTTGGAGATGTGTACTGGCCCAAACGGTTCCTTTAATGGATACATCCATTAGGAGGGTTGGTATCCCTTTTGAAGTGCATCCTTTAATTAATGACTTTCTTTAATCCGGCAGCATGCACAACTAATTGATGGAGAGAAGGCGTCGTGGACTAAGTTTGTTGCATGCACAACTAATTCGCAACAGAATGCTTGAAGCTAGGAGCGGCAGAGGTTTCGTATTCCTGGAGTATACTTACGTGCTGTTTTGGTGCTTCATGATATGTGGATATACCCCAACGTCTGGTAATGAGCTAGTACATGGAGAACATTTGTTTTGCCTGAATTGCGTGCCTTCTCTCTCCCCTCTCCCTCCTAATTAAGAACGAAGAAACTGCCGAGGATAGATGTGCACTTGCGAAATTAATACATGCATATTTGGGTTACGTTCTGCCAGGATAGTCCAGCATGTTTGCGGAAAGAATCTGACGCAGGTTTAAGCGTCAGACAGCGTCATCACAGACACATAATTCTAGACAGTTCAGAAATCGTCTGTGATGACAGTTTAGAACCGTCTGTGATGACCTTTTGTATAGTAGTGTAAGTTATTATATCCAATACACCAAAGTATTGGACATTGGAGGGGTATATACAATCGCCTTTTTTTTTTCTGAATGAAAGAGTATACAGCCTTGTAGTATACTTTACAAAGAAAAGAGTATGAAGTATTTTGCACTTTCCAAAAGAAAAAGGGTATGAAGTATTTGACACTTGGAGGGGTATATACCATCGAAAAAGTAGTATACTCCTTTTTGGGGTATATACTATCGAATAAGTAGTATACCCCCTTTTTGGGTATATACCATCGAAGAGGTAGTATACCCCTTTTTTTTCTAAATGAAAGAGTATAGACGCTTATAATATACTTTCGAAAGAAAAAGAGTGTGACTCATTCAGGCATAGTTAAGTAGTATCATCATTTCATCACACTTGTGTACACAATAATAGGGGAAAATATGCCTAACGGCGAGCAAATCACTACAATCTATTCTTAATTTCCTAATCTTATTTTGCAGTATTTTCTTTGTCGTCCATAATCCATAAGGCCATCTCCTGACCTGCTGTTTCCAATGTTTGGTAGCATATTGAGAATCATATCCACGTGATAAACCAAAAGGAGATCCTTCGGAAGGTTGAAAAAAGCCTTTTGATCTTAGCACGATCTGCAAGAAAAGATAATATCATTAATCACTATTTAATTAATCATACCATATTTTGCTAAATTCAGTATAACTGATAAAAGGTCTGAGACACATTATACTCCTAAAGAGAGGACTAGAGCTTATGCATTCGGATGAATATACTCCATTTTCTATGAATATACTCCTATTTTAGAATAGTATTATACTCCTTCAGATAAGTATGTACTCCTACTTCAGATGAATATACTCCATTTTTTATGAATAATTGATAGACTTGATTCCGTGCAAACAAAATTCGAATTTGGGATCACCTCAAAGATAGTGCTTGTAGTTGAGCAATTCGATTTGAATGAAAAGACACAAAAGATAATTGCTACTTTGCTTGTCATAGAAGAATAGGTTGTTATTCTTTTTTCCTTCTGTTGCAGATAATTTCTTGCATTGCTATAAAAGCATTGCAGCATACCAACTAGCATTAGACACTATTGGAAAAAATTGTTTAACAGTTCAATCCATAGTTCCAGTTTGTTTTCTATATAGCAGTCTGAAAAATGATGTTCTTCTCAATTTACTTTGTGGATCAACTTTACTCACTGTGATTTACGGATGGCCAGAGTACCAATATAATGTCAGTATATCTTGATAAGCAAAATGTGACTATCTGTGCACATGTTGAGAAATCGAGAAAAGATACAAGATGTTACGGGGCTGCAGATTTTAGTCTGTTATTCTTTGTTAGCTATAATGTTTGACATACAAAAATTCCCAGCAGAATGAGAAGTTATTGATACATTACCAAGGTCCCGATATTTCTTTGTAATCCGGTGGCTCTACTTAATCTTGTGATGACATGATAATGCTAGATCTTGGTGGCAACCATGATAAGTCCGCAAACAACCAAAATTGTTGGATAGATTGCACATACTTGTCAAGCAATAAGATTCTTTGCTATTGCCTTGATACTCTATGTAGACTTTTCACGAGGCTTTCCTCCATGGAAGACCCTTTTACGATTGTTCATGCATCGGCTTAGGGGAGGAGCTTACGGAGGGTTGGTAGTGGCGAGGAGCCGTTGGGGTTGTCGTCGTCGATGAACATGGCGTCATGACCAATCTCTTTAACCTTTACTGCCGGAAGCGGGCGCTGCTCTTCTCCGCCTCTGTCGACATTGCGACGCTCTGGCCGGCCTCGACATGCTGCGACGCCTCCATCGGAATCATTTCCTTAGGAACTCCACAAGAGAAGCGCGCCACTGAATCCTTTCCTCAGGAACTCCACACAGAAAAAAATCTTGATGTGAGGGATGGGGTGGCTGCCGATTGGAGCTCTTGTGTAGCCAAAATCGAAAGAGCTGCACCACCCAAAAAACCGAGGTTAGTAATGCCCAGGGAAATCGGACTAAATAGCCGCACCGCAAGAGAAAACAAGGTGAAGATCTCCCAGTCGAAGCAGCTAAACTAGGATTTGGAGATTTACCGATTGTGAGGAGCGCTAGATCCATCCCAAGAAAATCGAAGGATGTCAACAACGAAGGGTAGGTGAGGTCTCCCAAGAAAATCGGAGCTAAACTAGGATTTGGAGATTTACCGATTGTGAGGAACGCCAAATCCATCCCAAGAAAATCGTTGTAAGACCAGGAGGTTTTTGGTCATGATATTTGATGATGAACACATTGACAATAAGAAAGACTCAGTCTTAGTGTTTTAAGATGAATACATTGTCTTTGGAACGTGCTTGTGATCTTAGTTGCTAACTGCTTTTGAGTTCTATTGATTTCTGTCGAAAATCAGCTTTTGTCAGGCTTTGCGGTAGTACCGGCTTTGTGTCCATGAACACTACATTGGCGGAACAACCGCCAGATTCTTTGGCGGTTTGGAATTTCCCGAAGACTTGCGTTTGGCTTTTGGATTTTCTTGAGAGCGGTAGTACCGGCTTTGTATCTGCGGAACTACCGGATTGCGGTAGTACCGCAAGTCATTGTTTCCGAATGGTGTTTTGGTCGACTCGTTAGATCTTGATCTGATGGCTCATATTGAGAGGGACGTTCAGACCGTCCGAACTCTTCAAGGATTGTGAGCCTTTGATTTGAAATCTGACGGCTGAAATCAAGGGGAACGTTCGGACTTTCTACAGTGCTCCTAAATCCGATGGTTTTGAAGCGTGGTCCGATCGGCCCAAATCATCTGGAGCATCCACATGTCTCAGGGCTTGGTTCTGAGTTCTTTGCACATTTCAGTGGTGCGGTAGTACCGTTTGGTAATTTACGGTAGTACCGCACATCAGTTATACCGTCTTGTTTTTGGCGGTATGGAAAAACCAGAACACCTGTTTTTTTTTGGACATTGGATTTCTTGCTGAGCGGTATGACCGCGCCATGGTTGGCGATATTACCGTGATAGGTTTTTTCAGAGAGAGAGTGTTTCTAACAAGCTCTGTTAAGTGAAATACGGTAGTATCAAGATTGTGGAGCAAGACGACCTCATGAAGGTAATATGCATGATGTGAATGGCGGTAGTACAAGACAAGGTATGACCGCAAGGTTGCGGTATGGAATTTCTAGAGGAGATGTTTTCGAGAGTTTTGAGCTCAAGTGAAAACGGTAGTGCCATTTGCAGTGCGATCGACCGTGATCGGTAGTACCGCGTGTTGAACAGAGGTAGTCTGCGATGATGATAAAACCGTTTGAGGCGGTATGGTTTTTCTGAGTGCTTGTTTTTGAGAAGTTTCGTTGTCTCTAAAAATCGGTAATGGGGTGTGTATGGAGCGGATACGACCGATGTCTTGGTAATCTGGGACATAATATGGCGGTATGACCGATTGTGTTCGGATTGTTTCGATTTGTGAGAATTGGCTGAAGTTTTGGTTAAATTCGTGAGCTAATGTTGGTCAAGTTGAAGAACTTGTGTCGAATATGTGTTCTTTAATCTTTGCATGTGCAGGTTGAGCGTGAAGGCAATCATGGTCAGTGACGAGGAGGACCCGGACTTGGATGGAGAGATCTGAGGTCTAAGATGTTGTGGATGTCACGAGATGACTAGGCTTGCGCTGGAGCACGTGGAGATCAAAGGGTTGCATGGTGCGTGGAGGAGCTCCAGGAGGTGGAGTCCTCAAGGCTTACTTCACGTGTTGAAGATATAGAAGGAAGGACTTCTGTATCTGGAGAGATTTAGAGATTGAAAAATCTGTGTTTGAAAGGGTTTCGGTTCTCTTAGAGATAGAGTCTGTGTCTATGTCGTAGAGGATATGTCCAAGACTCTATGGTATAAAAAGAGGTGGGGGTTAGGTGCTAACTCCAAGGCTTATATACGTGAGTTTTTGGCAGAGCTTTGAGTGTTGCTTTTACCTTGGCTTTCACGTAGGCTTGTTATGTGAGAGTTTTAGAGGTCTTCTAGTTGGAGGCTTTGAGGGGTGCTTGCCGAGCACTTTGTAGACACAAATCAGAATTGAGAAATAAAGTTTAGATTCGTTCAAACTTTGTCTCTTGATTTGTTGTTCTTGCTATGCGCCAGAAGAGGTCTTTGCTGTGAAGATTTTCAAGAGTTGCTGTGCGCATAAGCAGGAGTTTAAATTTGGAGGTCAATTCGTTACAATCATTCAACCCCCCTTCTGATTGCCATTACGATCCTACAATCGTAGAATGTTAACGATGAAGGGCATATTACATAAAGCGGGTCTTGACACCGATGGCGCTTCACACCGATCAAAGAGGGGGCAATGCGACGATGATCTACAATCGTATATATATATGATTTTTTATTTCTTAATATTTATATGATTTTATTTTCATTTTTAATACTTATGGTTTTATTTTGTAGTTTTTAATTTTATATAGTTCATTTTATAAGTTTATATATATATTTATTTTGGTTTTAAAAACTATATATATTTTCTATGATTTATTTACATTTTTCATGTTTTATGGGCTAAATGACATGTTTTAACGAGGCAATTTGTTTGAACATTAATAAATTTTTTTTATTACATTTTCAATATGTTTGTCTCGTTTTTACAATTTTCATATGTATTTTTGAATTCTACACGATTTTCTGATTTGTTTGATTTTTTGGATTTTTTTATTTTTTATTTTTTTTGAATTTTTAAGCCTAACAGACTAAGTGAGCCAGAATTGGCTTGTAAGGCTAAACAGGCTTAGGCCGTTCTGGCCCGCTCCAAAAAACTGACGGGCCATGCTTGAGCTATCTCACCAGCATGCGGGCCAGGCCAGCCCGGCCCATTTAGTTCACGAGAAAGAATGGGCCGAGCTGACACGGCCGTACTGCCGTAGAGGAATAGGATTCCATTTCATTTGTGGGCAATAGACGTAGAAATTTAATCCCAGTGGTTCGCGGTTGATGCAAGCAACGGCTCGCGCATTGCCAGCGACACCGGCGCACCACGTCGGCGATGATACGATTGCACGGAGTGCTGATTGCTTGGGCCGTTGGGCGGCGTCAGTGTTGTTATTGAGGCGCGCGGCCGGCGCTCCAATGCCGGGCCACCCCACGGCGCCTCGTGCCAGACGTCATCTGAAGCGAGGAGGGGACGAGGGCTATCGGCGGACGACGCGATCCCTGGCTGTAAAGAGCCCGAGCGATCTCTTCGCTGGAAATGTGTTATCTCACGTCGGTCACGTGGCATCGCCGCTCCTCAATCCTCATGGAGCGGAGGCGGAGCCCCTACTTGCCGTTTTGCCACCGGCGCAGCGTCCGCGCACAAACGGCAGATGGCGTGTTTTGCCGAGCGGCGGGCGAGGGCGCCGTGGCGAAGGTGCGCGCCCTCACTCGCGCGGGACGACGCCTGCGAGACCCTCTTCGTGCACCGCCGCTTCGCGAGTCGCGATTGGTTGGCAGGCGGCTCGTGCCCGCCGCGCGCGCGGACGTGATGCGGGCCTGCTGGACTCGGAATTACCGCGCGTTCGGAAAGAGAGAATTCCACATGATCGCGTCAGGTCAACACCTCAGATTTCTCGCTGAGTGATGCTATCAGAAATATATAACACCGTGTTACGGTTGGTAGGAACTCCCAAGTTACTCAACTTTATTAACTGCTAGTGCTGACCTACTGGGCTACTACATGACCTACGGAAATACGACAGCCGGGATGATTCGTGTGTTATCACCACTTAAAAGCATAGTAGTATAAAAATAAATTTTCTACGGTCCTCCTCCCGTGAAGCCCCTCCCTCATGACCGCCCGATCTCCCCCTTATACACATATGCTACAGTGATGTTATACGAATCCAAAGGCGGTGGTGGCGGGGCTTCACGAGGAGGGCAGAAAATTTCCTTCCTAGTAGTATGGATTGCGCGCTACATTGCGCTGGAAGGAATAGCAAAGAATTTATAGTTGGTATGCTGTAACGGCCGTGGGAAATTGGTCAGTGTTTGCATAGGAATGCAATGTCGTTTTAAGCAGAGACGGAGCTTCACCAAAATTGTAAGGGGGGACAAAGGGCAAAGAAGCAAAGATCTAATTACATGCATTGTAATTGAATACATGATCTAATTAGCAAATGCCCAATTACAATTTACAAGAGTCAATACTCAAGAGTCAAGAGCAAAGAATCAAAGAAAAGAGTCAAGAGCAGGCTGCATACATGGTGTTCAATTTTTTTTTCTCCAAAAAAGCTTGGGGTGACAGCCCATGTTGGCTCTCACTATGCTCCGTCCCTGGTTTTAAGCACATTATTCAGGTCGTCGTTGCAGACAAAAATAAAAGTATTATGTACGAAATAACTTGGTTCTGGATATAGTGTATACTTTATAGTTTTTATAGAAACAATTGTTTCAGCCGAACTTTATTTAGCATCCTAATAGCATGTCTAACAGACTGCGTGCATCCAAGGAATTTATAGTATTCATAAACAGGCAGTGGATAAGCTGATTCTAAGTATTCTTTACATAGAGTTACATGGATAGAGAATTGTTGCATAAAAGAGAAGCCTAATTGTGGCCAAGCGATGAGCACCATAGGGACATCACATAGTAAACCAGGTTGCATGTGGCATAGCAAAAGGATGATGGTTCATGACGATTGATGGCCAAGCAAAAGCAGCTATATGTACATATCCATTCATGTCAAAAAAACGATTCCTCGTGAGAGAAAAGGGACGGCATCGCTTTTAGTATCATGCATAACCTATAAAGATTTATGAGAGAGAGTGTAAATATCGTATGATGGTCCATACTCCCTTGCTCCTATCTCCACATATTCCATTGATTTGACTTACTGCTCATTAATTTGTACTAATGTTCATTTATTATGGATTGATTAGACTTGCTGCTTTTTGTTAGCAACCGTCGTAGCATGTTAGCACGTCCCTTGGCTCTCCTTGAGTTTAGCTAGCTAGTACTTGTCAGTTATCTGACTGTGTACATGTATATAGGCGCAAGCCTGAGATCAATACAGTTGAGTTGTCTCTCTGCTCTCTTTCTATCGCTTACATGGTATCAGGCGATCTACGATCCTAAATTCCCGCTGCTCCGCTGCCCTCCGCTTCTGCAACTGTTTCGCCGCCATGAGTTCATCTTCTTCCTCGTCGACTGCCTCCGACAACTCCGACGCCGAGTCGCTGCTCCCGCACACGCTCCGCGTCCAAACTGAGGCGGCTGCCCCGACCGTCGTCCACGGCATAAACATCCAGTCGCGCGTCCCGATCATCCTTGATCTCAACGACGCCAACTACACTTCCTGGGCGCGCTCATTCTCCGCCGTCTTCGGCCAGTACGGCCTCCGCGACCACGTCGACGGATCTGCGGCCAAGGGCGACAGTGACTGGGTGCAGAATGACTGCACCATCGTCTCCTGGTTCTACAACCGTATCTCCCCCGAGCTCCTCGCCATCGTCTCCGAAGACGCTGACACCGCCTCCTCCCTCTGGTCCGGCGTGCGCTCCTTGTTCCGCGACAACAAGGCCACGCGGGCGGTCTACCTCGGCGCCGAATTTCGCAGCTTCTACCAAGGTGATCTGCCGGTGCTTGACTACTGCTCCCGCATGAAAGCCATGGCCGATCGCCTGGGCGGCCTTGGTTCTCCTGTCAACGACAAGGATCTGATCTACAATATCGTCCGCGGCCTCAACCCTCGACTGCACCACGCCATCCCCCACATCACCTTGCGTCGCCGTCTCCCGTCGTTCCTCAAGACGCGATCCATGCTGCAGCTCGAGGAGCACCGCATCAATGAGTCTGAAAAGCTCCAGGCCGTGGCTGCCTTCCTTGCACAAGCAGGCTCGGCTGGCGTGACGTCGACCACATCTCCATCGAGCACCCAACTCCAGGCGGCCGTTGCTCTCCTCGCCCAGAACAAGCGCCTGGCGCGCCTTATGCGCATGGCGCTAAAGATGCCAGACGGCAGCGCGCAAGATGCATGCATCCACCGGCGGCCCGCCCATCAAACCAGGCTGGCTCCTCCAACTCAGGCCGCTCGCCGGCGCCTTCCTACTTCAACAAGAAGAAGAAGAAGAAGGCGGCTCACTCCAACCCCGCCCCACCTCCTGGGTTCTGGCCAAGCACAAACCCGTGGACTGGCATGGTGCAGGCATGGCCGTTCCAAGGGCCATCGCGTGCCTACCAGCCCACTGCCGGTGTCCTTGGCGCCCGTCCTCCCTCCACAGCACCTCAGGCCCATGTCGCTGGCGCGTCTGCGCAGATGGATCCTCAACTTCTCGCGACGCTGAACAATCTCTCGCTGCAGAACCCCACCTCCACCGGCGACTGGTTCCTCGACACGGGTGCCTCTTCTCACATGGCGCAAGGCTCCGGTAACCTCTTCTCCTCTACACCCCATTCCTCCTCCACTCGAATCATCGTCGGTGATGGTTCCTCTCTTCCTATTACCCATACTGGTCATTCCTCTATACCCACCTCATCTCACCTTCTTGCTCTTGATAACGTCCTGGTTTCCCCCTCTCTCATCAAAAATCTTATATCTGTTCGCGCACTTACACGTGACAATCCGATTACAATTGAATTTGACAATCTTGGTTTCTCTGTTAAGGATCGGGACACCAAGGCGGTGATACTCCGCAGTGATAGCACCGGCGATCTCTATCCTCTGCAGGCGCCGGCTAAACCCACCACACATTGCTTATTGCCGTCTCTGCGATACAGCATCGGCGGCTTGGACATCTGGCGCCGAAGTCGTTTCATCGTCTTTTACACTCCTTTGAATTCGGTTGTAATAAGGAATTGTCTCACACTTGCCATGCTTGTCGTGTGGGCAAACATGTGCGGCTTCCATTCAAACCATCACAGTCCAAAACTGTTGCTCCTTTTGAATTACTCCATTGTGATGTTTGGACCTCACCCGTCTTGAGTTTTACTGGTTTTCAATATTACTTAGTGCTGCTCGATGATTTCACTCACTACGTGTGGACGTTCCCTCTCCGTCACAAGTCTGACGTCGCTGCCACAATCATGGCCTTTCACGCCTTCGTCCACACTTCGATTCGACGTCCAATTCAGTCGCTCCAAACTGATAATGGCCGCGAGTTCGACAACCATGCTTTACGCAGCTTCTATTCTGCCCACGGCATTCTCCTTCGACTATCTTGCCCGTATACATCTCGGCAAAATGGCAAGGCAGAGCGCATCGCCGCAGACTCAACGAGCGACGGTATCGCGCCCTCCTCCTTCATCTTTGCACTCCCACCGGTTTTCTGGGTCGAGGCTCTGCACACCTCCACGTTCCTGCTTAACCAACGGCCGTGCAAGCCCAAATCTCTGTGCACTCCCTTCTCTCTTCTCTTTAACTGTGCTCCGATTACACATCCACGAAGGTCTTTGGTCGCCTATGCTATCCAAACACGACCTCCACCAGTCCTAACAAGCTATCGCCTCGATCTGTGGCATGTGTTTTCATTGGCTACTTGCAGGATCACCGTGGCTACCGTTGTTATGACCTCTTGACGCGCAAGGTCATTACTTCGCGGCACGTCTACTTCGACGAGGCGGTCTTCCCCTTCCGTTCCGGAGCCGCGGCACGTTCGCCAACCACCTGTGCCTACGATCCGTGGCACCCCGATATCAGTGCCACTGATCCGGTCTCCACGCAACCACCTTCGTCCCCGCCCGATGTCCCGGGGTCCAGCGCAATCGTTTCTGCGCCACCACCTGTTGTTCCGGCATCCCCTTCGTCGAGCTCGTCAACGCCTCGCCTTGCGTCATCGGCTCCCCGCACCACTCCATCGCCTGTGCTGGCTGCTCCGTCCACCCCGGCTGACACCGGCGTCGCTGCACCACCAGAGTCGGCTGCTTCTTCTACCTCGGCCGACGTCGACGCCACCGTGTCTCATCCGATGGTCACCAGATCGCGCGTCGGCACGTTCAAGCCAAACCCGCGATACGCAGCAACTGCCACCACGACGCCGCTGTCCCCGCTACCTCGGTCGGTGAATCAAGCTCTGAAGGATCCACATTGGCAAGCGGCCATGCAAACCGAGTTTGACGCCCTTCTTGCCAACAAGACCTGGGAGCTTGTACCTCGTCCTCCCGGCGCGCACGTCGTGAGCGGCAAATGGGTGTTTCGCCAAAAGTTCAAGGAAGACGGCAGCTTCGATCAATACAAGGCGCGATGGGTGGTTCGTGGCTTCACTCAACGAGCTGGCATCGACTATGGTGAAACATTTTGTCCCGTCGTCAAGCCGGCCACGGTGCGCACGGTGCTTTGTTGGTCGCCACGCAGCGGTGGCACAGACATCAACTCGACGTCAACAATGCCTTTCTCCACGGCCTTCTCGACGAACAGGTGTATGCGCGGCAGCCGGCTGGCTTCGTTGATGCATCACGCACAGACTTCGTGTGCAGCCTCTCGAAGAGCCTCTACGGCCTCAAGCAAGCACCACGGGCTTGGTACACCCGGCTTGCGACGTTTCTCGGCTCCATGGGCTTCAGGCCAACACGGTCTGACAACTCCCTCTTCGTCCTTCGACAAGGCCAGGAGTCAGTGTACCTTCTTCTCTACGTCGACGATATCGTGCTCACGGCTTCATCGAGCGTCCTTCTCCATCGCGTCATCAATGCCATCCATGCCGAGTTCACCATCAAGGACATGGGTGCGGTCCACTACTTCCTCGGCATTCACGTACAGCGCAACGCGAGCGGCTTCTTCCTCCAACAGCAGCAGTACGCCCTCGACCTTCTGGAGCGTGCCGGCATGACCGACTACCGGCCGTGCGACACACCAGTCGACACTGCAGGGAAACTCTCCAGCACCGAAGGCGCGGCCCTGTCATCCTCGGACGCTTCGGATTACAGAAGCATGGTTGGTGCTCTCCAATACTTGACGATGACGCGCCCAGATTTGCAGTATGCCGTCCAGCAAGCATGTCTCCACATGCACACTCCAACAACTGCGCACCAGGCTCTCGTCAAGAGGATTCTTCGCTACATCCGTGGCACAACAGAACTTGGCCTTCATCTGGGCCGTTCCGACAAAATGGAGCTCGTCGCCTACTCCGACGCGGATTGGGCCATTGCTACGATACACGGCGTTCCACTTCCGGATTCTGTGTATTTCTTGGAGACACCATGGTTTCCTGGTCTTCTAAACGGCAAACAACGGTGTCCCGTTCAAGCGCTGAAGCTGAGTACCGCGGTGTCGCTAACGCTGTGGCTGAGTGCACATGGCTCAGACACTTGTTGGGTGAACTCGACTGCCCGCTGGCGAAAGCAACAATCGTCTTCTGCGACAATGTCTCGGCCTGCTACATGAGTACCAATCCAGTGCATCACAAACGCACTAAACACATAGAGCTTGATGTGCACTTCGTCCGGGAGAAAGTAGCTGTTGGCCAATGTAAAGTTCTTCATGTACCTACTACGCAGCAGCTAGCCGACGTAATGACAAAGGGTCTACCGACGGCGAGCTTCAAGGAGTTCCGAGCCAGTTTGTGCGTCGCCGGAAGCAGCGCCTGCTCATGCTGGGGTGTTAGCAACCGTCGTAGCATGTTAGCACGTCCCTTGGCTCTCCTTGAGTTTAGCTAGCTAGTACTTGTCAGTTATCTGACTGTGTACATGTATATAGGCGCAAGCCTGAGATCCATACAGTTGAGTTGTCTCTCTGCTCTCTTTCTATCGCTTACACTTTTTAGTATCATGCATTTTCTAAATATCGCTTATAGTTGGTTGCTCTACTCTTTTATCTTTTAGACTTTTTGTTAGAATAACATTGTTGACGTGCGAAATCACAAATCTAGCTCTCCTCGCGCATCAAAGGCAAAAATGACACCTTGTTTGTGCCCGAGAGAATCGAATTTGCCGTGCAGGCGACACATGACCTCGTTCAGCCCCAGGGGCACGGACTCCCCTTGTCCGACCCCCCGAGGCGCGGAAATGCCTCGTCCGGCCCCGGGGGCGGGGGGGGGGGTACCTCGTCCAGAAAAGGCTGAGTTGTAAGAATTTCTAAATATAACAAATGAGCTTAAAAAATTGTTACTTTTTTTGTGAAGGCTATTGACACAGTGTACTTGCTTGTGTAATATTTTTTCTGAATTTTATCTGCTCTGCATTTTTCTCGAAAATTCCTATAAGGATATTGTTTTTATGCAAAATGAAATAATCGATTTGAGGAAAATTTCAAAAATATGCTCAAAATACTTTCCACATTTATTCTCAGTATAATTATCCCAAATTTACAATTTTTGGATGTTACAAATCGAGTGATCAAATCAGACAAAACCTAAAATCATACATGGTAAAAATAGTAGTACAATTAGTACTACTCGGGGCACGAAGGAAAATAGTATTGGTACCCGAAGTCGACTGGGACGTAGATAAAATCGTACTCCGACTTCACGGCAACATTTCGATACGGTTTTTATCTGCTTTTCAGAGGTAAAAATAGAACTAAATATTATCACATGTACCAAAATTTGCATTCCACAATTTTTTTTCACGTGGCCAGCTGCCTAGCCCGCCTCTGCCGATCAGATCAAACTCTCGTTGTCGAGGGAGGAGTATTATCACATGTGATGAAATCATATCATACAATATTTTTCAAATTTTAGCAAGAATCTAGGGACACAAAAAGCAAGATTTTAGTTTAAAAAAAATAAAAAACAAAGGGTGCAGGCTACCGCACCCCTAGCCCCTAAGGGGTTAGGACGAGGCAAATCCGGCCCCCAAGGATTAGAAAATTTCAAAATAAATGTAAGCTTGGGATAATTATACTGAAAATAAATGTGGAAAATATTTTGAACATGTTTTTGAAATTTTTCTCAAATCGATTATTTCATTTGCATACAAACAGTAACATTAAAAGAATTTTTGAGAAAAATATAGAATAGATAAAATTCTGCAAATATTACACAAGCAAATACACTATGTCAGGAGCCATCACAAAAATTTTCATAATGTCTGGAGCTCATTTGCTATATTTAGAAATTTATACAACTCTTAGCCTTTTCTGGAGATATTCCCGTGTCCCTAGGGGCCGGACAAGGCCATGTGTCACCCGCACGGCAAATCCAATCCTCTGGGGCACGACAAGGTGCCATTTTTGCATTTGATGAGGAGGGGGGGCGCTTCAATTTGGTCCATACTCCCTTGCTCCTATCTCCACATATTTTGTTTGCATTTCTACCTAGGCTGGGAACCCACCTCTAAAGCCCAAACAACAGGATTTAGCATGTGAAGCAACGATGCCCATATAGCATTCATCTATCACGGAATTTTCAATGAATAAAGACATTGCCAAAAAGAAGGGGGATAAGATAAAAGGCAATTTGCAAACAAAGAATGGAAACATGAGATGTCTGGCTCAACCAAAAAAATTATAATAACGTTTTTTTCAAAACAATGGAATTCAATTCCTTTTTTTCGAGAAGTGTGCCTAAGAACCACACCAGCAGTGTAGATAGGATCATAAACTGGTAAAAGATTGTAAATTCCCTTATTGAATTGTTTTTTCATTCTTCAGTCATGTTTCCTCCTCTTGAAAGATGGTTTAGTTGAACCTCTTTGGGTTGACAAACATATGGTCCTTTGAGACATGTTTACAGACAGGAAAAGTATATATATCTTTGTGTTGAACACCAAGTACGATAGACAACTAATTAACCACAGCATATTAGGCTAAAAAAATGGAAGTGTGAAAATAAACTTAGCGTTTTAAAGTAATCTGCTATGTCTCGCAGTTTAAAGGTAAACACGAGCTATCAACCTGATATGAAAGGCCTATGACGTTGGAAGCGTCGTATAAACGAAAGAAAAAAAACAAAGAAACAAAATAGGATGCTTGGAAATAAAAACAACTATATAGTATAACCATTTCAATATACCAACCCTCATGTAGGATCCCATCAGAAGTTGCTCTAAAAAAATACGCTTTAGGACTGTGCGGATCCATCTGTTTGACAACGTTGTGATCATGGATAGCTGGAATATCTATGGAGGGATAATCTTTGGAAGTAAAGTATTTGAATTTACATCTGAAATACAACCAAAGTAGTGAATAAAGCAAGGGTCTATACATGTTATACCTCGGCAGTGAGCAGAGATTGACTGTGTTTTTTTTAATGCACTAAGATGATGTTTTCAAGATTTAGGACTGTGTACATCAAACTGAAATTGCATGAACCTAAAAAAGATTTTGGCCGACCAAATTCAAACCACTAACATTAAACATGAACATAGGGGTTTCACATTTTATATGGGCACTAGGTCATCCCAGGAACATCTCTGATTTATTTCAGAGTTTTACGAATTTATTTCTAGTTTTAGTGGCTTAGTCAAATCAGAATCAGCTTAAACCAAATCAGTCAAACCCTGGTACTGTTCCTTGGGCCCGAACCCAACCCCGACCTGAGCCACTTGACTCGGCTAAGTCAACTAGTTGCACCGCGCTAAACCCAAAGTGCCCGAACCGTCTGATTTGAAATCAACCGTCAGGATTGAGCAGGGCCGTTCGGACTGTCCGGACGCGCCGCGATTGTGGACTATTAGATCTTAATCAGACCATCCACGCGCGTGGTCCGAACGTCTCTCTCGCGCGTGCGTGTGAGTCTCTAGCAAGGTGGGCCCGAGCTGTCAGCTCCTTCTTCCTCCTTCCGTTGGCTCGCTCAGAACTTCGACGCCACGTGGCCGCGAGCTCCTGTCCAGCTCCGTCGACGCCGTGACCGCACCGCCCAAACTAACCACTCCAGAGCTTTCAGCATCTAACACCGCCTCCGTTCCGTCTAGCGGTTGAGCTTAAGTCACCCTGTGCCCCTCTCATTCCACCATCTTTCCTCTCGGTGGCTGAGGAAGGAGAAGCTCCCCTTTGCGCCATTCTTGAGTAAGCTGCAACCGGGTGGTTCCTTCCTTCTCTATGTTCCATGCCTTCTCCATTTTGGCTAATGCCGGCCCCTGTTGTTACTTGCAGCTCACTGGCCATCGTCGTGCCATTCCTCCGCTCCAGTGCGCGCTCCAGAGGACACACCTGAGCCATCTTTGTCTCTGGGAGGTATTATCCTCAACTTTGCGCGTCACATTGTGTATTAGGACATCATAAAGCTTTCCCCTCAAACAATTTCAACAATGCATGGTAGGATATCGTGGATTTGAAAATTGAACAATTTTCAGCCGAAGAACACCCTTTCACCTCCTACCTTGATTCGGTAAGCCATTGATCGATTCTTTGCTCTTATAGCATCCTTATATGATCCTTAACCCATCCCGACCATTCATTGTCCTTAGGTTTGCTCAGGGGTTTCTCTCTTCGTGGAACCGTGCCGCCGCCATCATCTTCTCCGGCGACGACACCGCTCCGACCGCTTCCAAGTTTCTCCGGACCGTCCCCTAGCTCAGGTAGCTCCCCCATAGTCCCTAGGAACTCAGGCACCCGCTTGTATGCACGCTGCGGAGCTCTTGTGCTATTGGATGTTAATGCTGTAGAACCACCGCCGCCCCTTTTCGGCTAGCCGCCGATGCAGACCACCTCAGCCATCGAGACCACTCCCATTAGATGCGCAGGACTATTGTGCAGCTAGCTCTGGCCTTGGCCGGCTCCGCCGTGGCACGTAGCGCCGACGAGCCGCCGGGAACGCCGGAGCAAAAGCTCCCATTGTCGTACGTGGACAACCACTGTAGCAAAGTACTTAGGGCGCAAATCAGGTGATTTAATGGCTAATGATTGGGTTAGAGTTAAATGGTTGTCTTAGGGTATTAGATGAGTCACTTACGCGTGGGTCCCGTGCATAGAAAACGACGGGGTTAAACCGAAACGTAGAGTGGCTGACATGTGGGCCTTAGTCCTTAAGCACTATGCGCTATGCGCGTGCGCGCGTGGACCTAGTCCAGTGGACCGTGACATTGACACTGGGTCCCACCTGACAGCGCACACTTAAATCGGAAGTTAATTAGAAAAACGCACTATTCACTAGACCCACCGGTCAGTGACTGCGGCTAGCGCGACGCTCAGTAAGAAAAGTAATAAATGCTTTAGAAAATTCAAAAATGAATTATTTGCACATCGAAAATTAGCTTAACTTCAAAAATACATAACTAATTCATCTTAACTCCAAAATGAGTGAGGCCAGTGTTGGTATTTTTCATTTTTAATGAACTTAATTATACAATTGGTTTCAAACATGTCACTGTCCCAGAAAATTTAGTTTTGGAAAAATGATCCTTAACTCTATTATTTTTACAATAGAAAAAAGTTGATAACTTTGAAAATTCATAACTAATTCATAAAAACTCCAAAAGAGATGAACCAAATTATTTTGGCCTTATATAAATATTATCTATCCATACATATACTCCTCATCCTCACCACTGCTCTACAAATTTTGGCCAAATAATTAAAATAAGTGAACAGTAACCGAATTGAATTAAATTGGAATTTCCTGAAAACTGATTTTCAAACATTTATAACTTTCACATACTAACTCCGAATATAATAATTCTTTCACCTAAATTTATCTAAAATCATGAACTAGCTACTGTAGATAATTCATGCATTTTTTTAGTATTTTGATTTTTGAGGCATTTCTCGGTGTTTAGTGGTATCGTTAATTCTATAGATCCCGAAGCGATTGATATTGACCCCTACACCACTGAGAGTGAGAAATTAATCTACCAGCAAGGCAAGCATCATTTGAACTTTTTTTTTTGCATCATATTGATCCCAGATTTTGAGTAGTTAAGTGCAATGATAATTGCTTGCATGCTATTTTTGATTATGTCGCTATTTTTGTGATGCGTAGTTAGTTAAAACCTATTCATTGAGGTTAATCTTGAATTATTCCAGTACCACATGCTTAAGATATGTTGTGTAAATTATTGTACGGTTTTGCTTAGCCATGCAAGTCTAGATGTGGTGGATTGATTGTCGGGAATAACCCGACAATTATGGGAGACACGCACTATCTTATCTTCTTTTTATTTCAGATTTTCGTATCTATTTTATGAGTTAAACTTTGTCATTTTTAAAAGAGTTTTGAGGTCTGGACAAGTGGTTGCTACTGAGGGTGCCTTCGTGCACGAGATCGGGTATGTGGTTGACTTGTCTAGACCAACAAGGGCCGAACTTTGGTAACGTCATTGATTCAAGTAAAACTCGTGCTACCACACGTGGTATATGGGTGCCGCTTGGTCAAGTAGGGGGAAGGTTTTGATTGAGTTGGGTTCCAGGTGGTATGAGGACATTTGTGTTCGATCATTTGTTCGTAGGAGCCGATGTAATTTTCTATAGTGTGCATGGGAGCACTATTTTTTTTATTTACATTGCATCGGTATATCCAACATAACTTGCGAGCCTGCTTAGCAAATGTTATCAGTCGTTCGTACTAAGTTAGGGGTTTCATCTCGCAGGGGGGACCTGGCTCAATACCACCTTCTTGCCAAAAAGTACCAAATCTCAATTTCCCCGGCCGGCATACGAAAGGAGGCTTACGGACTAGTTGAGTCGTGTGGGTAAAGTAGTACACCTCTGCAGAGATAAATCTATTCGAATAGCCGTGTCCGCGGTTATGGACGATCGCTTGTTACTATTGTTAGACTTTGAATTAAAATTTGTGGGTACAACTAGGTATTCGGCATGAACAGGTGTTCGTGCATGTTTATGTATCAAAGTGGGCTGCCACTTTGGTTATTGTTTGATTTATTTGTTTACCATTGTATTACTTTATCACGTGATTTACTTCTACTTCAAATCTGTTTTTAAAATGGCAATTGATAAACTAGTATGCGTAGGTTGAAAATTGTTGCGTTTTTTCGTAAAACTAAAGCCACTAATACTTTCCTTTGAATGTCTATTATGCATAACTAATTTTATCTTTGTGTAAGACTTGCGAGTACAACTTTGTACTTAACCTGGTTGCAACGATTCAGATGAGGAAAACTACGAGCCCGATGAGCTCGTTAGTGTTGATTTAGGCGACACTAACGAGTAGTGCTATTATTTAACTCCTAGTCGGTTGCCGATGTGTGATGGGTATACCATGCTGGACTTTTGGTTTATTTACTTTGCTTCCACTACTACCTTATGATCTTATTTGAATTTGGCCGGTCAGCCACTTGTAATAGTTGTAAACTTGAACTACTATGATGTATGTCTTTTGAACCATTAATATATGAATATTGTATGTATGTAATCAATGTTGTATGTGAGTTTGAGCATATTGGTCACTGATCTTGGGAGTCAACATAATCTCATGCTCGCTGTTCTTAGATTCCATTTTAACTCACTAAGTGTGATCTTTGATTGTTTAGAGAACCGATAATCATGCAGTACTTGCAGAGGAGCGGTACGCATAATCCCGGTGCTCTAATTTCAATAAAGACCTCTCACTTAGATAGAGTTAATTTAGAATCCATTTAGTTGAGACCCTGAGTTATTCTCATAAGACTAAGAAGACCTTGGTCTTACAGAAATAACCCAGGAATCCTTACAAATGATTACACACCTCGTCCAGTGGCTCAACTGGTGATTTGGAAGTGATGTGTCCACGGTTCGACGACCAAGCAACGATGATTGGCATTAGTTTGTTTTGGGGATCTAAAACATGTAATACGATATATTTTTTTAATCCGTGCAATCCATAGCAACGCACGGGCATTTCAACTAGTAGTATACAGAGGATGAATGATCCGGTGCATTAGGAGCATCTCAACTATATGATCAAAAGCCAATGACTCAGATCAAGTGCTACTATAGCATACTCATAGCACTGTAGCAACAACGCTATGCTGTACTAAAGAACAGAATCCGGATCCCCTGCCTACGGGGTACTAATACGTGCATGCAGAAAGACATGGAGTAATGCTGGAAGGGCGTATGTAGTGCGTGGCCATGACATGTCCCACCAGCATCTGCTGCAAGCCTGCAATCCACGGGCACGCTAAGTGCTGTTAGCATGCCAGCTCACTGCAAACACCACTAGAGAGGGTGACACTGGTAAACAAAAACGATGCAACTCAAAACAACTCTAGGCGGAAGGCGCAAGACTCTTCAGACAAAAAGGAATTAAAAATGAAATGAAAGAGTTTCAATGTGTACTTTCTGGGGAATTAGGTATCCGACTTAAATTTACCCTACTCTCCACCAACAAAGCTTCGCAATCCTCGCCACCCGCAACAACATCCAACTCCGAAACAAAGCTAGACGCATTCACGTCACCAACCCCAGGGTTATTACCTTCAATAACTTTGTCAGTCTCTCCTTTCATACCTTTCTCAACCCCTGCATGCATGATGGAGACGGTCTCTTGACCGTCAGGAGGACTAGCAACAGCAGGAGAATCCTCCTTGCCTTGGCCAGGTTGTTCTGTGACTCCTGGTGGCATAACCTCCATACCATCATCCGATTCTCCAATGGCTGGAGGTGCCTCCTGCGAGCCATCAGCATTTTCTACAATTACTTCTGGCGCACCATCCTTCAGGCCATCAGCAGGCAATGCAATTGCTGGAGATGCCACATCCTCCGTGTCTTTGTCAGGCTCTGCAATTGCTGGAGGTGCCACTGCCTCCATATCTTCATCAGGTCCTGTGATTGCTGGGGGAGCCTCCACATCACCAGGTTCTGTAGTTGCCGGAGGTGTCTCCACATCACCAAATTCTGTAGTAGCTTGAGGTGTCACCCCCGTGCCATCACCAGGCTCCTGTTTTAATGGTGGCCCTTCCTCCATGATGCCACTATGATGGTGCGGAGCAGGGTTAGTCACCAACAATTCCTTTGGAGTATGGTCAGGCATTTCTTCGTCATGATTATCTTCTGCTAAGTCCATCTTCCCTTCAGTTTGTACAAAAACTTGGGTAGGAGCCACAGCCTTTTCTGTCTGATTCTTGTGAAGGGCCATAGCTCTCTGTTATGGTGAAAAAATAGGATAAATTTGACACACCCTTGTCTATACATTGATAGCTAAGACTATAGTATTATTACAAGAATATGGAATACTCAAACAATAAACTGAATAACTGAATTCCAATTACGAATTAAAAGATCTTCAAAAGAAAAGATTGGGTAAGAATCTAAGACTTGCCTGAAAGATAACATCGTTGTTTTTTAGGTAAAGTGAACTCAACAAATTGGGGCTTCCATGTTTTCTAGTTGTCTTTCCAACATTTCCATTGTTCTGTTGCAAAAGCAACAACCATCGTCAGAGAATAGGAAAACAATATGAGAGGAAACATATACTAACATAAAAAATAACCAATGTACTACCTGAATAAGTCCATTCCTAACCACTTGAGGGGCTTTTGCGATGCCCAAGTCTCCCAGCAAGGATATGCACCTTTTGTACAACTCTGACTCAACAAGATCATGTGACACACTAATTCTGGATAAATAGTTTTTAGAAAAGACTGCAGTACCATTACTTGACAACATAGAAGTCCTGAGTGGTGCTCCTTGGGCAGATTCCGAATTTCTGACAGCACTTTTAGCACCATCCTTTGCTTCGGTTTTTTCTGAAGTCAAGTGGTCCATTTCTTTCTGCTCAGCATGAGGATTAAGATTGTATTGTCCGCAAGACTCAGAAACTGGGGTTGCTAAACAGTTGGGCTCCTTTTTAGCAACAGGAAGTTCAGTGCCAGCCAATTCATTTTGTCCCTTCAATGCATCACCAGTTGCCTCCCACCCTCTGCTGCCAGGAGGCGGCCTGTTCTGATCCCACTCTTGCCTACCATACATAAAGGTTTCACCCGCAAATACACCACTACCACCATTCCAAACTTGCAGGTGAGGGGGGCATGATTCATCTAGAGGATTAGGCCACCCAAATGGGCGCATGTGGGTTGAAAACCTGTCAACTGCGTCATGCATAGGATATGAAACTCCAGGTTGGTTCAACTTCATTTGAGGCCTGAGGTTAAACATGGGTGGGGCAGGAAACTGATGAACAGGTGGGTGAAATCCAGGGCCACCATGTTGCATGGGGACAAAACCATTTGAAACTGGAGAAGGCCAGCTTGGTGGATTGTTCCAGGCATGTCCACGTCCAGAGTTCATATCATTCCTCTTTTGATGGCCATGGAACCTCCTATCTCCACTTTGAGGTCTACGATCATCATCATGTGAACCCAAGAAGGAAGAATCTTCACTTCTGTGCCTCACAGGTGGTGGCAGTGGATGATTTGGAGAAGTACCTGAAAAATGGCCACCTCTGCTTATGGATGAAGCAGAAGGTGTTGGTTCTCTGTACGGAGCTTTAGCTGGTGTGCGATCTTGATGAAGTGGCCGGTCCAAGGATAAGTCACCATCTCGATCTCTGTATTTAGTAAGGCTGCCTCTTTCCCCTTTATTATCAAGACTACGGCCACCACTAAGCCTACCTGAAAACCTTTGGTCGCTAGAAGGGGATTTCTCAGATAACTGTTTCGGTGAAGGATGTGTGTCTTTCCTAGGTGTGCGATCATACTGCGATGATGTAGAAATTTCCAATGGTATGTCACGTGACTGGAGATCGTCCTTTTGTTTGAGCCTTTCAGATGACCAATTGTCTGCATCCCGATCACGCAGTCTAGAAGCAGGTGTCCGTTCTCTCCCAGAAGATGTTCTTGGTCGAATATTTCTCTCATCATACGGTATTTCTCTCTTTGTATGATCTGCCAATTTAGATCCGTGCCTGGACATCAAATGATTAACCAGTTCAATGTTTAGAAGAAGCAAGTATTAAAGAGAAATGCAGACAACATGAACTACTTCTTATTAGTTGCAAGAATTTGCAGTATTTCTCTATCTGAAACCAACATCCAGAGCATAGATTATGAAATTCAATAACTTCTGGAAGTTTTCCTTAGTCAACTGCCTCTGAATAGGTAGATGGGAAGGGGCATCAGATAACACATAGCAGGATCAACCACTAGTAGTCACCCACTAAAACAACACAATTTCTTTTTCTCTGACTACAAACAAAATGCTACCTCAATGAGGAGCTTATAAATTAACTGAAAAATAGATTGGTCAAATAAACCGCAAACCCTATACCTCAGAAATAAACCGCAAACCCTATACCTCAGAGAGGATCCTTCCACCCCATAACAGATCTTCTATTTGCACTGAAAATAAACTGCATCTGTTTCTTACCTTCAACAACTACAATAAACAACTTTAGTCACAAACCTACCTGATAAATGCCCACGAACACTATACTCATGCAGTGTCCTCAGAAACTATAATTTACACACAGTGGTAAGAGTTATTTCACTCTTACAGATACCAACTAATCAACAACCAAGTTAAATCCAAATAGCAACACTTCTCTATCAATTTTTCATCTCATACAAAGATGCTTACTGCCCACTATATTATATGATATACACTATTCATTAACCTATAAATGCACTTAGTAAACATGCAACAAATAGTCCATGATTAACTCTAAATAATTAACATGACATAAACAAATTACTTCACTACTTCAATTAGCTGTAGTGCTAAAGTGGAACATAACATCTCCAACACTAAAACAAGATACAACTATCAAGCTGAAGTCTACTAAGATGAGTGCAGCATTTTCACATATCTCATCATAAAGAAGAAAGGTTACCAGCTTTGATCTTTGTCATGATAAGGACTTCGGCTAGGTGAACTTCTTGCATGGATTTTACTCTGACTAGAATCAACATTTTCTGGATGTCTATGATCAGACCTTGCTCTCTCAATCAGAGAATCGAGTCGCACACTGCCTGAAGATTTTTCCAAACTTCCACATTGCTCACGTGCACTTGGAGGCTTCAAATCATAATGGTCGTCATTTTCCTCAGGAGGTCTTTTTCTCCCTCTATTTTCCTTATACCTACTGCCATAATCATCATAATGATCACCATCTTGAGCTATATCCTTTCTGTAATGGCTCTCTGAGGCTCTGTGCCCATCTTTAGCGCTCTTATAAGCAATCCTATCACTTTCATGATCTCGGGTCAAACGCTCATCCAGACACTTATCATCTTGCTGTCTTTTCTCCCTTTCATAACCATCCTTGTACTTTTCTTTATACTTGTCATCATCAAACTTTTGTTCCTTAGAGCTCCTAACTTTACCATGATCATACCTGGACAGATTCTTCCTGGCATCACTGTCTCTATTGTCAGTGGGCCACTTATCTTTATCTTCAGAGTCATCTTTTCTTCGGCTATGTTTATCAGGGTTACTGTATTTCTCTTTGGCTGGAGTTTCTGTTTCCAAAAGATCCAGTTTAGAAACACAGGAAAAAAAAGGTTATCATGGAACCCAAAAAACATATAGATACATGCACAACATGCAAACTAATTTAACTACAATCGGTAATTTGATCACAAACTTCACGATTCACAAATTATATTCTGCATAGATACATTGCTCACCACTTCCAAAAATGCTAGACCAGAAACAGAGATTAATCATAGAAATAGTAATAAGACTGTCAATTTTTATGACAAAGTTTAGTCTCAATTCTTCAAAGCTAAATAAATATCCAACGATAATATCTATCGTTGAAGAGATTGCATTTCCAGCGGTTTGCTTGACCTAGCTGGTGAGATGGCATCAAAGTACAAGGAAAAAAGCAAAAATACATGGAAGAATGGATTGTTCAATAGTAGAGAAAAATCACTGTGTGGAACAACTAAGTAGAAAGATTGTTAAACTGGTAGAGTTCCATAACTTGCTATCCTTTTGGTCAAAAAGTTACTAGCATTTATTACAAAATTAACATGATGATGCGGTCCAGAAGAACAAGTCTAAATGTAATCAGCCTAAGCAAAATGCTACGCAACAAAGTAAACATGTATAACTAAACCATACTAGCTCAAGCAAGTCCTATCATTGCACAGGTAGCAGGAACAATATCAGCATTGTAGGGAGCACTTCAACTCAGTGTTACCTTACCATTGATCTCTATATCTCTCTTATGTGAGTAACCCTCCTCCTCCACCCTATTTGTCTTGGAGCCATTCTTCCTAGTACTGCCATCTTCATACCTCTCGTGCTTGGAATCATAGTCTTTCTTGTCCCTCTCCCGGTCCTTTTGCCTCTCACGTTCCCGATCCCGTTCTTTCTCCCGCTCTCTCCCCCTCTCCTTCTCCCGCTCTCTATCCCTTTCTCTGTCCCTACCTTTTTCCCTCTCTCGCTCTTTCAGCCTCTCCCATTCTTTCTCCCTTTCCCTCTCCCTCTCCCTATCTCTGTCATCCTTAAACTGTGCACTACTCCCCCTCCCCCCCAAATCCTTCTCCTTCTCCGAGCGCCGCTTCCCAGAATCACTCTTCGACACAACCTCCTCAACCCTCTCCTCCAAGCCCACCATCCGCCTACTCAACCTCTTCGACTCATCCCCTGATCCCTTGGACTTCTCCGCCAGCTTCTCCACGTCAACGGGCCCAAACACCTCGCTCTTGGACCTCTTCTCGACCAAGTGATCCTCGCACACGCCGCTGTTCCACCGGTCGCTGACCACATCCACCACCATCTCCTCGACCCTGTCCTTCCTCTTCCTCCCGTGGTCCGCGTACTTGTTCCCCGAGCTCACCACCTCCTTCCCCGACGACGACCGGCGCCTCTCCGGCTCGGGATCTCGCGAAAACCTAGCCGCCACCGGCGCGGGCTCCTCCCGCGCGCCAGCGCCGCCCGCCTCCTCGCCCTCGGACTCCGACCGCTCCACCGACCCGCCCCGCCTGTGCGACCGGTGCGACCTGTGGCGCGAGCTCCGAGGCATGTTGGGACCACCCAGAACCCTAGCTCGAATCACACCCCGTCGGATGCGGCGGCCGAGGAGGCAGGGGAGGCCGAGGCGAGTCCAGAACCCTAGGGCCCGCGGGATCCGGGGGATCTAGGCGGCGGGGAGGGAGGGGAGGCGGGGCTTGGGCGGCTAGGGTTTTGTTGGGGTGGGGAAACTGGAGGGAGGGGGTGGGGAGAGTGGAGGCGGCGGCGAGGGATGGGAGACGACGAGTTCGTGGGTGGAGGAAAGGGGGGTCTGGATCTTGGTGGAAAAGGTTATTTTACTTTCCGTCCGTTTGGTTTTGGTTTTGGCGATTTGGATTTGGCCCGGGTGGTTGCTGCAGCCGTAGGGGAATTTTTTTTATTAATTAATTTTTTTTTGAATTTTATTTTAAAGTTAACCCTCGACGCACTTTATTTTTAATTTTAACCCCTTCAGTCACGCCATGAGTGGTAGCGTGACAAAATAATACTGTCACGCGCTAGGATAAGTCACCAAAAATCCAGTGGCGTGATAAGATTTTGACCAGAAATGGGCTGACGTAACAGTGTTATTTTGTCACGCCACGAGTGGTGGCGTGACCAAAGATGTCAGAATTGGAAATAAAGTGCGCCGGGGTTAACTTTAAAATAAAATTAAAAAAAGTTAATTAATAAAAAAAATTCCCGTAGGGGCGGGATTGGACACGAGAGTCGATGCGCATCGCGCGCGGGTCCTTGCTGCGGTAGACGGTTTGATTCTGTTCTTCAGGACAGTGCTAGAGTTGTTGTTGGGGCCATATTACCACTTGATCTAGTATAATTGGACTCTCTGTTGTGTAATGGCAGCTTTTTTTCTTCATATAGCAACGTTGCGGGACAAATAGAATCCCGAAAGTGGTTTCATCGATAAGATTCCGATCGAACTGTCTCTAGAGAAAATCAAATTTGGAACAAATCGAAACCGGGTTTTCACCATTGGTGATGTACAATTTCTTTTTTTATTAAAAAAACTTAAATAAATTGATATTGTCTTACTATATTCCATCTACATAGTGATTGGTTATTTGCATTTGCATTCAGAAGGGGTTGTCTTGCCTAGAAGGAAAAGGCATATGGATGGCTAGGTATACATTATTCTTGTCTTCTAGCTAATCTATGTTCATATTTTTTTTTATTAGAACGTGTATAAGCATAATTCACAATGATCGTTTTTTCACATAACTCGTTCGCCGGAATGGTAGCATAGAGCAAGAGTGACTGGACTTTCTTTTCTCCAAGAGGTTGTAGAGGCAAAGAGTTAACTGGTTAGGTACTTAGGTATGGCGTGCATTGTTATCGAAGGTCTGGCTCTGGCCTAGAATGATTGATACGTAGTGGGCTACATTGAGTTATCATATGTACGGAATTAGGTGGACATGTACATGTCTTTATCAAGTGTCTCATATATTTAAATGATCATTTCACTTAATAGATAAAAATGAATTAGTGATCGATATTATATAAAGATATACTATTCACAATGTTTGCTAACTTTTGGATTTTGAAAATCACACCTCCCATATTTTAGTTAGTTAATGGATCAACACATACCTAGTAAACTACTAAAAGGAAAATTCCAGTTTTCACATGAACATGAGGAATCTTTCTATATAAAACCTTGCGGACTCCAGGCTCAGCCAGACTATCCATGTCATTGCGTTTTTTTAGGCCGCCTGATTTCCGCGCCGCTTGCGTCGCGTTCGTCCGATTCGCTTCGGTCTTCACAGGAGCAGCTCCCGCACGCCTTTGCTTCCGTCGGGGAGAAGCAAAGCCAAAAGCGGACCTTGGCTCCGCCTCCATCCGCTTCCCTAGCTTCTCTCGCTCTCCGCCTGGTCTTCTTGCTGCTGCCGCTGCTTTCAAGACCATCGCTGTGGCCTCCGCTCGTCTCCAATAAGAGCTCGGCCGGTCTTTGCATGTGCTGCCACAAGACGCCAAGACCACCGACCCATGACCTCCGCCTGTCTCCAGCTCTTCGTTCATGCGTCGACTAGGTGCTTGCTCCTTCGTTTCTTTTCTTTCTCTATTCCCAATATTCCTCTCATTCGCCCCATTCTCTCTCCATGGCGAAAGCTTCTACGAGCTTCTCTTGCCGCCATGGGGTCCTTTTGTCGACTTCTCTCCGTCTGCCGCTCGGGTGTCGCCTGGTGACTCACTCGCTACACGCGCTCAGGTCAACCTCTCTGCCGCTGGCCTGGCTTGCTGTCTTGCGGCTCGGCCCCATGTGCTTGTAGCCTTAGGCCGCCGCTGGGCTTGGCAGCCCATGGCGACTCTCCCGACCTTCGACCTTTCGCCTCTCCTCGCTTCTTCCTCCAGGATTCAACCTCCTTTTCTCCTTTCTCTGTTGATTTTGGTTTTTAATATTTGCACCGATTTCATTTTCGATTTTAGTTCATTGATGGATGGTGACATGAGGTATGTGGGTCGCTACTCTGGTAGCTCGAGGTACTCTACTCCGCTCTACCCCTTGCTCCGTGATGGAATGGTTAGTGCTTCGTGATTCAGTGAGGGCTAGGGCTATTGATGCCAGTTCTCTGTGCTTGGTTGTCTTACATAGTGATTACAATGGCATCATCAATGATTGATGGAGGAATATTTGTGCTATGAGCATTGTTGCAATTTGCTGCAATTTTTTCTAATCTATGCAAGGCTTGTGCTTGGAAGTCCTGACAAAAAATATCAAGCAGGAAAAAACAATTGCAATTTGTAACACTTGCCTTAGGTAACCGACTCGGATGCTAGCATTTCCAAATATAGGAGGATTTGTGAGAGTCCTTCCATATAATGTTTTTGGGTGGCAATGTGCAGATTTGCATTGGTTTAAGAGAGAATAAAAAAAAAATATGTCTTGCCTTTTGTGAAGTTGAAATAGTTGTTTTTCTATGCATACCATGTAAAGACTACAACAGCTCTTATTGTTTACTATATATTGGATTGCAACATATATACAATTGATTAATCCTTGGTTCGCAAAATTCACTACGCAAATGCAGTTGTAGTTTCTTATCTGAGGAAAGTTCCCTCTGCATTTGTGTTTCAGGCTTTTGCGGCGTGAAACGTTGCAACTAGGATCGATTTAGGACATAAAAAAGGTGACAGATGAGCAAGAGGCAAAATGAAGACCTGTAGGTTAAGTTTGTCTCACTCAATTCCATTGTATGTTAAGTTTGTCTTACTCAATTCCATTTCATTTGGATGTAATGTGGTTGTAGCCTTCTTCAGTTGAAATAGTGATTTGTATTTATGTTATTAACTTCTTCTGCCCATTTTCATTTTCTCCAAGCAAGATAATAAATTGTCTTAATTAAATACGAAATCACCTTTAAAGAATATGTGAGGGCTCATCCGTTGGGACTCTAGCATTAACACATTTAGTCCAATTTAATAGTTTATCTTCAGGGCATTAAGAATTGGTTTTTTTTTCTTTTGTCATCGACTCATCGATATGTATAGCCCCTATATGTGGAGAAACTGGTTGTATCAAAAGAGTGGGGTGAGGGAACATCTAAGCACTTGAAGATATAAACTCAATAGCACTACAAGAGGGGGGAAAACAGTCATGTTCGCATGGTTATTCCTGATGGCTGCAGTTTATTTACCCCAGACAAAGAAAGTACAACACTATCCTTCTGGAGAATAACACTCCACAATCTGTAATCTATCCTTGAGAATAAGCGCATCTCACCGCCATTTCATTTTTTTAGCTCCATTTTTTTTTGGCAATCAGGATTCTGGATGCAACCTCCATTCAGATTTCAGTAATTATTTATGCAAGGTACTTTCTAATACTGTTAGTCACATTTTGTGGAACTAACTAAATTCAATATCCTCAATAGCAGCCCAGAAAGATCATCACTTGCTTGAAAGATGTACAGTTGTACACTTTATGGATTTTTGGTTAGTCTTCTATTATCTTTTCATCAATTATATTATCTACTTTTTGTCTACTATTGGCCAATTAGCTACATGTGGGAGTTCCTGGAAATTTATGCTACCATTAGTCAGTTAGAGATAGCAGGTGTTGAGTTTTGTTCAACTCAAAATCTATTCAAATTCATTTATGTATGTCACTTATACAAGTACCAACTATGCACAGAACTTGAAGTCCCAGCAGTTTATTTTCATCTTGGACGCATTTGTCCATGATACAATGTGGATCACAATAAGTATACCTGTTTTGAGCTATTGATGTTGATGCTAATTTACTTGTTCTTCTGCAACACTTGGATTTGGATATCTACTTCTTCAAACTATATTCAAGATATGTGCATTGCATTCATTTATTTTTCTTTGCTAATAACTGAAAAGGCATAGGAGTTTTGAATCTTTCGCTACTAATTTGAATACCTTCAAGATAATTTCGTTGAAGTATCCTGCCAGTCAATTTTCTTTGCAACCTAGAATATTAAACTATTTATTGATTTGCTGCTAATAAGCTCTTCTTATAGTTAGATTATAGCCAGCTCCTTAAATGTGCCTTTTGGAGATAAAAGCTAAAGCATTTAAGACTATGACTTACGTAATTAAGAAGGTTAGTAAGGAGTATAATTTGAATGCGTTGTTTTTTTAGCTCAGTTATAGAAAATTTGAAGGAGACAGCATCTTCTCGATTCTACATTTAGAGATGAAATCTCCGTTTCCCCCTCTTTTCACCTGATTCACTTACCTGTTTACTTTTGCATATGCCTCTTATAGATGCAGGGTCTAGCAGATCATCTCCTGGGGAAAATTGGGCTTAGCTTCTATCAGTTTTCATCCAAGCGTGAGATAGTTGTCGAGGTTAGATCATCTTAATTTAGCTTATTCACTTCGACTTGTTTACATTGCTGATTTTTTTATAGGGTTTGTCCTTTGTGTCAGTTTATTATCGGTACTTCATATTTTCGTTAGCTCAATGTTAGGCCGTACGACACGCTGAGAACAGAACACTTCCAAGTTTTTGCTTTTACTATGTTAAGTCCTTTTTTTGTGTCTATATGCATATGATGCTTGGTGAAAGAATTATCTAGGACACATGATTCTAAAAGTTGTAGGAAATAAAAGTGTTTGGTTGGAAGAAAACTTAGTACACCATAATGCCTGCTGAGTGCTGATGCAACAATATATTGATAAGATCATCAGCATGCTTGGAAACAGTTGTCTGATTCATAGTTTTTTTCTTAGCTTAGCTTAATTCCTTGTGTCATATAATTTTTATCACAAAGAAAGTTTCTTAGTATCCTGCTTACTCGTCTTTAACTGGGCCAACTACATGATGGAACTCCCATCGGCCAGTCATCACTCGACAGCTCATATGATGCTTGGTGAAAGAATTATCTAGGACACCTGATTCTAAAAGTTGTAGGAAATAAAAGTGTTTGGTTGGAAGAAAACTTAATACAACGTAATGCCTGCTGAGTGCTGATGCAACAATATATTGATAAGATCATCAGCATGCTTGGAAACATTTGTCTGATTCATAATTTTTTTCTTAGCTTAGCTTAATTTCTTGTGTCATATAATTTTTATCACAAAGAAAGTTTCTTAGTATCCTGCTTACTCATCTTTAACTGGCCCAACTACATGATGAAATTCCCAGCGGCCAGTCATCACTCGACAACTCCGTACTTAGGAAAAATATTTGTTTGCCGAACCCCTATCTCTTCATTGATCTGATCAGACATTTGTTTTTTCCTGCATACTTGTTCAATTGATATTCAGTCTACGACTATCGACCTGGAACCAATCAGGTATCAGTGCGTGCCAAATTTTGTTATAGTTAGCGTAACCATAATTATCTTCCATAATCATATCTATCGCCACCATCTATATAACTTCTATCACTAACGCCTTTGTAATCCCAGTCATACTCATCCAGCTTTGATTCGGTACGCCAACACACGCGAGGGTTCCTAGTTCACTCTAAAAACCAACATAAATCCGGGTTGTTGCTTTTACCAACTATCTGCAAGCTAGCACCTACCTTTTGTGACATTTTGGACGTAAGCATAGATGAAAATCGTCTGACTTATCCCCAATAGAACACCAAGTAGAACGGTATTCATACTTGATAGCTACGATCAATTGCAGAGAACGGCAGTAAGTCCTGACTAGACACAAACCGGTGTGGACCACTCACTGGAATGCTCCATCTCACAGCCCAAGTGGCGGAAGCGGACAACACCGGCGCACGTCCGAGCTGGTACACCGGGCCCAAAAATATCGCACCCCCCGCACGGCCGCACGGTCGCTGCCGAGGCGCGGGGCGAGGCGGACGCGCGCCGAGCTCATGGCTGCTACACCCCCGCCGCTTCCCCGCACGCAACCGCCTCGCGCCCCGTCCTCTTCTTAAGTCCGAACCCTCACTCCTCCTCCGCTGCAGCGATCCCCCTCCCGCTAAACCCAACGGCAACCACCACCACCCCATGCCTCTCACGGCCGCCACCGTCGACGCCCGCCCCTCCCCGATAGGCCTCGCCCGCCCCTTATGCCGCGCCTCCGCGCATCCGCGCCGCCGCGGGCGGTTCCGATTGGAGGCGAGCTCGTGCGCCTCGACTCCCGCGCCCGCGCCCGCGACAGCGGACGAGGGGGCCGGTGCGGGGCCGTGCCCCGTGGTCAGGTTCGACATGGCCGACTTTGCCGTTGCCGACCGCGTCAGCGTCGGGCTCCACGGACGGGTGGGTGCTGCGTGCTGCCCCCTGATTCGCTCTCGTACTAGCTATTTTTGTCCTGCTTCTCCCGTGTTGGTAACAACTAGTGATTTATGTTCCCTGCTGCAGTCGGATGAGATTATCTTTGAGGCCACGGTGCGCGATCCGAGCAGGTCAGTGGCATGGAAAACTCTAGATATATAGTTCGAATTCGTTGAATCGATGGTCACTTTCTGATTTTGTTGTTCAGTGAACTGTACGGGTCGACGGTGGTGCTGCGGCAGCTGACGAGCTCGCAGGCGAAGCGCAGGGGGCAGCGCGCGCTGGAGGTAGTGCTCTTCTCTGTAGAAGTGCTGTTTAGTGCGTTGGAATATGGGTGGAATTTGCTGGCTGAGCTCGAGTGGGTCGTGTGATCACAGGTGCTGAAGAAGCTGGCTCGCCGCCAGATGATGTACAACTCTTACGCGATGCAGGTCCATGGCTACGTCACTCCGGGCAATGCTATGAAGGAGGGCGATGGCCCGCTCATCTTGGTGCACGGGGTTAGAGCTTTTGTCTTACTTCCTCCAGCTGATTTGGTCTTAAGATAAATTTGGCAGTATCATTTTCAGGCTTCATTTTTTGGGTCTTAGTTGCATAATGACTATGCGGTAATTTTCATGTCAGGGCATGGTTTTAGGACGTATCTAGATGCAATTGCCACATTAGATTTGCTTATTCTTGTTTTTTTAGTGCGACGCAGGAGAACAGCGCCGTGAGTATATTAAGATTGGGGAAAAAGTACAGTTACAGTTACATCATTCGCCGGACTGAAAACGCCGGAAAACACCAATTTAACTAACCAAGGAAACTAGACACCAACAAAACAAAGTGAAGCAAAACCAAAACAAACCAAAAACAGAAGTGGACCAAACACACCAAAAATCAGAGACATTTCAACTCTTGCATATAGAATATTGAAACACTTCGCGGCCCTTGTTGTGTATTTTCACGTAGCTTTTCAAAAAGGGCTAGGTTTTGCTTCTTTCTGGATTGAGCAATGTGCTGGTAGATTCATTATTTTAGAATCTATTTGTTTTTATGCAGTACCATGGGAGTTACTCATTGCGTCACTGGTTGCAACTCTCGGATTGGCTTCCAACCTTAGAAGCAACATTAGCATTGGACGAAGAACAAGTTAGGAGGGTAGGAGATGATTCAGTAGGAGGACCTGCTGTAACCCGACAACTACGTTTAATCAGGATATTGATGAGAGACCTTCTGATTGGTGTAAGCTTCAAAGTTTGACAATTTTTACATGTACTCATTTACCGTTTTGTTTGGACTTGAAGATACATCTTATTTGATGCAGGTAAATTATCTGCATAGCCATGGGCTGGCACATACTGAGCTTAGACTGGAGAATGTTCATGTAAGCCCAGTAGACAAGCATGTTAAAGTAAGCAACCTTTCCTTTTATTGTTGTTTACGTAAGTGGTTGTAGTCTGCAATCATGCTTAGTAGTTTACAGAGGACATTTAATAAACATATATGATTTCACGCAATACAGTTGAGCAATTGAAGATTACATTCCTTTTTCAGCAAGATTTTGCATCAGCATGTGGTCAGTGGATCTGTCCTGGCACGTCCAAATGGTGTCATACTTAGTAGTTGCAATTCAATAGTGTAATTAAATATTGATGTGATGAGAACATCGAGATTGTGGTGTTACCTTGCAATTTTGAATTGTGTTTGTATGTACTGATTGATGACAAATAAATCCTGTCATCCTATTCAGTACGCTTAGCTGAATCATGCATATAAATGCAACCTCTTAAATGCCAAGATCAGCACTCCAACTTTTTATGTATTAGTAACCAACCGATTATGCTGACTCTTTTTTTCATTGAGGAATCAGGTTACCATGGTGTCATAGACTCTCAAATGTCAAATTTTATTAATTATTACAGTTGGAACCTGGAAGACCACTGAGACAATTAAATTATTGTCATGTGGATTGCATATATCTCTTTACTCTTTCTGTGGTTTTAACTGCTGACAAATGCACAACTACATACCAACAAGGAGAATGTCTCTCTGCAAGCTACAAAGCTATTGCTTTTCAACAGCTAAGCTATTTGGCAAATTTGATGCCTAATTAGAGAAAAAAAAACATTGTATGGCAGATATTGGTATGGACTAAGTTACCAGGGTTGTTGAAATGTCGTACTAGGATCTAATCATGATGATCTTTTTCACTGTTTTACAATGCTTTGTGTTTTTTTAGACTTATTTTCGTATTCTCAATGAGCAAATAATCCACTTTTTAGAAAAGAGAAAAAAAGCTATTTTAAATTCATATAATAGCAAACAACCCAAACATCATAAACTTGGTTTGGTTTATGGCAAATTCATAAACTTGTATTGTTTTTTTTTTCTGGTTGCAAACAATTTGTGCACCAGTGAACTTTTGGATTGAAAGTGTTAACAGTAAGATGTGTTTCCTATAATATGTACATGATTGATAGGAACAAACATAGAAGATATTGTCTCTTCGCTGGTATTGTGTGGACCGTGGCCGGCAAGATATCAATTTCTCATATAATATAATTGAATATGACATTTAAACTACATTCTTTTAAGCATGCTGATGTACAAAAATGCACTTATATGACTTACGTATATGCGTATTCATGATATGAAGCTAGGAAATGTTGGAATTTAAATAAATCCATAAAGTTATTGTTTAAGGACTAAGACAACGTCCAAGAAGAAGCCCTACAGACATGGAAGCTATCTTGTGCATTATGTGTGTCCCAATGTTCTGTAGCTATCTTTCCATCTAAACATGATTGACTGATTTCATGGTTTCTTTATCTTTTTTAGGTCGGTATTCTTGGGAATGCAGTTGATTTTCATGACAACGGTCCTAGCAGTAGTACACTAGCAAGTAACAGTGAAAGGCGAAAAATGATGATTGCATTTGACATGAGGTAAGGTTTAGAGCAAATCGAGACACTTCTGTTTGCATCCGTTGTTCTGCTTTTGAAAACAGTGAACAGGTATTTTATATGGACTTGTATATATTATTAGTTTAAAAAATTAAATGATTTTGTTCCCTAGATGTGTTGCCTTCATCATGGCAAAGATGGTTCTGAAAGAGCTCATGGATTCTTCAACTTTCCTAAAATTCAAGTCATTCTTGACAAAGGTTTGTTCTGTGCACTTTTATATCATTTCAGCCATTTGTGATTTCATCCCATGTCCTCACAAAGATCTATAGTATGCATATGCAATATAGCACCATAACACCTTGCATTCAAGCACTGAAGATAAATCATATTTGGTGGAATTTGCACAGTAGTAAGTACAGAATTAGGGAAATACCATCCTTAGCTAATGAATAGCCAACCTGATGAAAACATAGACTCAATAATGTTTGTCATACTGGGGTTGTGTTTTATTTCAAGATCTTAGATTCCTTCTGACTTGCAATGTTACAATTGTTTTTTTTAGAAAATTACTTAGTTTTGTTTCAAGATTAAATGCCACATGTTGATGCAGGTGACTTCAATTTTTGAACTCTTGAGAAATCTTAATATTGAAACTAAGAAAACTATTATTTCCATGTTTGGTATCCTCTTTTGCAGGGAAATGATCCATCTTGTTTGCGTGAGTTCCTTCTACCAATTCTGTGCCACAATTCTCCATCTGGGAATATCGGTCTGCAGGTAAGGATTTTTATTCCCGGTTAGTTTATTGGCGTATCATTTCTTGAAGCTATCTGATACTGATCGTATGGTTTATTGCTGTTCCTTAGATGCTAGATAGGCAATGGGGTGCTGGTTGGAATCTTTTGGCCTTATTGCTGGCGACAAAACCTGACAAAAGGATAAGGTAAGATTAATCACTGCCGTTGGTACTTCCACAAGCTAAACATTGCAAAATTTGAAATATGGTTACTATTTGGCATTAGAGCATTGCAAACTCTTACTTTGTTTTGCCAACTTAATCTGCAGTTGTCTCGATGCATTGCGACACCCCTTCCTTTGTGGACCTAAATGGCGTATAAATCCATCAGTGAGTGTCACACGGTGGGGTTTGGGATCTACTGCTGTCCGCATGGCTGAAGATTATATCTATGGACGTCATCAGGTATTAATTTTCTGCACATGGATTACTCAAGTTGCATCTCCATTCCAAATCTTGCCTAAAGGCTTGAGTTTCCGCCCAATTGGAAACTGACATCTTTTTAGTGAAGGCTATATTTTAGCCATCAAACTTCCAACTTTATATTGTTTGTTAGCTGCACGAAGAACTGTGATGAAACCCCAAGGCCGAAGGAACTTATAAAGCTTCTTTTTCCATGTTTACAGCGTAGACGGTTAGCATATTTTGTTGAGCTGATGGAGGTTCTAAACCCTAATTCAAGAACAGAGGTAACTTCTTCCTGGTCCCAAGTCCTGACAATAATGAATCCCATGTGGTGTGAACTTTGTCCTAACATAATTATCTAGCTGAGCTTAATACAAGGATCGAAATCCCGGTCTCGGTGCAAATCCTGGTGGGCAACCGGTAACGGTAACCGGCCGGTTATCAGAAAACCCGGGGAAAAACTGGACAAAGTTCAAAATCTGAATTTCGAATTGCAGAATTTGAAAACCGGTTACCGGAAAAACTGGTCAGAAAAACCGGAAAACCTGATGAATGATTAGGTTAGAAAGACGAGTATCTATTGGCATGATCATCAATAATTTGATCCGACAATTGGAATAATGCAAATATTAATTAGAAAGTGTTTAATAATATGCAAATTTAGCTTATACAATACGTAATCTAGCATATTTAGCTCATACAATACGTAATCTAGCATATTTAGCTCATACAATACATAATCTAGTATATTTAGCACATATAAGTGCAAACCGTCCGGAACAATAATTCAAGTATATTTAGCACATATAATAGGTAATCTAGCATAAAAAATGCCTAAACCAACCTAGAAAGTGCATTATGCAGTCATAAACGTAAATTTGAATTTGAAAAATTTCAGCCGGTTAATGTTCATCCGGGTCCCCACCGGGATTTCCGGTAACTGCCAGGATTTTGATCCCTGGCTTAATATCCACTTTTGAGATCAGCCATTGCAGTTTCTTCACTTCTTGATTACAATAATTGTTAGGGTGTACATCCCATGAATTCACTTTATCTATTCTTTCTATGCTGTCATCAATATGAGGCGGTGGATTGATATCCTTTTAGTATTTCCTATTTTTTGTTTTGCTGGGATAGATGGTTCCCTTCTTGTTATCAATCTATTTTTCTGTTTCTTTTCTCTCTCCTTTTTCCAATTCATGTTGTTCTCTGCTTGACATAATTATCTCTCTCTCTCTCTCTCTGCTTTTGTTCACTTAGAATTGGCTTGACCTCCTACCTGGACGTTGGTGTCTTTTATACTGTACTGGAAGGCACATCGGTCTAACACTTCGTCAGCCTTCCCCCAGAATCCTCATCAGTGACGTGTTCCTCACATTCACGCAAACTCCAGAGTCCATTGATCCTGTCTTCTCTCTGACCTCGGATATTGGATTCAAAATTATGCCAGAACCTGATTGGCCTCATGACAAATCTGGTACTAAAGGAAATTTGTCTGTTACCACATCAGCAAAGATAGCGGCTGGGAGGATTTATATTAATGAAGATGATAATAAAGAGAGTAGGATTACATCTTATAAATCTTCTAGGAGATATCTTCGTGGTAAATGGAGAAAAGTTTCAAAAATGAAGGAGCTGCCTTCTAGCCTCCCCACTGTAAGCATTACTATGGATGAAGTCGATGTATCGATGAGTTGCAGCTCGACTTTGAATATCAATTCTGCACAAAAAGTGCTGCAAGAGGTCCGTACCCAGACCCCACCAGAAATGTTTGACTTATCGAAGATTGTTTGCGGGACATACATTGATGCGAGGTTGATGATTCTTCGTGGTGTTAATGGGTCGGCTTTACTTTTTATTAGATCAAATCGTACAACTGACGCCTGAGGAGAATCCACGAGCCTTGTAATCCATTTTTTTCTGTACATTCTTGTATTTATAGGTGTACATTATTCATTTGTAACAAGTCTACATAACAAGGCCCACGCGACTATATCCTTACAGTGTAGGCCAAAATCAGAGTGCTTTCTTCCTTCTATCGAACCAGGAGAAAGTATATTACCATTCTCGCTGACTGTTACTCCCTCCGTTCTTAAATACATGACGTAAAGTACATTACCATTCTCGCTGACTGTTATTCCCTCCGTTCTTAAATACATGATATTTGATCAAGCGTGCAGTTAAATTTATATAACTTTGACTATTACTTTTCATATGATTTTGTTAGTAAAAAATTACAAAATTATTATATTATGAAAATATTTATCATGACAAATCTAATGATACTATTCACTCATGATCAATCTAAATAGTTTTTCATATATTATTAGTCAAAGTTAGATAAATTTGACTGCACGCTTGGTCAAACGTCATATATTTAAGAACGAAGGGAGTACATATTTAAGCTCTAGATTGTGAGGAGTTTTTAACTTGGTCTGGACCTGACCAATCCTAATGTTCAACATATTTGTACCTGACCACCTTTCAAATTCTGATTCCCATCAGTTGACTGCAGCTATTTATGCACGTCATTATATAGCTTGGAAAGAGAGCTCTGTTATGGTACATTAAAATCAATATGGACCGTTTATTATTCTTGATTAAACGTCATTATATAGCTTGGAAAGAGAGCTCTTTTATGGTACATTAAAATCAATATTGACTGTTTATTATTCTTGATCCAATAGATCAAATTAGTTATGATTTAGTTATATTTTTTCTGGTAGTATGTATAGTAGAATTTGGAGATAGATAAAATTGTAAATGAAGACATGACAGAGTAATTTTCGCAGTCCTCTAGAGGGCTTTAAGTCGAGTAAACGCTCGGATTGGGTGCCGCTAGCCTAGAAATGGCCCTGGCCCATACGTTAGTATAACCAGGGATGAAAAACCGCGGTTTCATGGGATTCTGCGTGAATCGGATTTCTGGTGGGAATCGGGATTCGAAATACCGACCAGAAAACTTTAAATTCAAATTCAAAATTCCGGTGGAAACATCTCAAATTCAAATTTATTTAGACGAATTTTGACCGAAGTTTTTAAGAATTCGGTTATCGTAGGTAACCATTCTTCGCCACCCTACGGATTCTCCTAAAATGATATTCGATCCTCGAGTATAATCAAGGCCACGGTTTGTTAACTGGTAGGGTTAGGGGTTTTTTTCGAAGAGAGAGGAATGGAGATTGAGGATTGGGCGGCGCGGCGGCGGAGAGTGTGGCGGAGCGACAACGTGAGGAGCGCAGTAGGCGTGCGACGACGGCCGTGCCTTCCTCTGCGACTAGGCCCAGCGTGGCACCAACGTGTTGTTGTGGGTGGTGCTCCTCGAGGTCACATGGGTCCCGTTCCACCGCCTCTCCGCGCTTGTAATGTCCCGATGCTGCTAAAGGGGAATTCTGCTAGCAATCGGAGAATTACATATGGTAATCGAGTCGTCTCATTCAGAGATAGAGGATGAGACGAAGAAAGAAACGATAACAGAAAGGAGAGCGATAACAGAAAGGAGAACGACAAGAATAGGATGAGGAATCAAGTGTTTTGTCATTTCATGCCCGTGCTAGTTCTGCTACAGGGCATGGTATACATAGACAAGCATAAATTACAATGACGAGTGGCCCCTTTGGCTCATGGACCCACTCGCTCGCTTTGAACTCGACGCATGACCCATTTCAAGACGCTTCGATGATTCCACCTTCCTTCCTCTGACAGCTGGGCCCATCTGCTTCCTCCTCCTCTGTATCTTCTTTCTCTAGACAGCATCAACATCAGTCGTGTTCACCTCCATGAATGCTCCTGCACATGGATGTGTAACACTCGCCCCTCCTTGAGATGTAGCCCAAATTGCCGCCTCCGGAAATCGATGATGAAGAACAGTATAATCCTCCCAAGTGGCGCACTCCCTCAGTAATGTTGACCATTTCACCAAAATCTGCTGAGTAGCTGAATTCCCTTTCTTGACCAAGCATCGCTCGAGAATCTCCATTGGTTCCGGTGCTCCTATGGTCAGATCGGTGAGCATTGACACATCTTTGAAAACCGGTGAGTAATTGGGAGTGAACGGCTTCAACTGTGAAACATGAAACATTGGATGGATCAAACAGTCAGCTGGCAATTAAAGTTTGTAGGCCACTGCACCAATCCGTTCCAGGACGAAAAATGGACCAAAATACTTAAAAGCGAGCTTTGGAAACTGCCGATTGACGATGAAGTGTTGAGCATAAGGTTGAAGCTTCAACAGAACTTGTTCTCCAACCTGAAATTGACGATCTTGACGATATTTATCGGCTTGTAATTTCATACAATTTTGGGTTCTAGCCAACTGTGCTTGAAGCATGTCGTTGTAGGCTTGGCGATCATGCAGCACTTCCTCAATTTCGGCAGTCATTGAAAGTGAAAGGTTGGGCATAGCTCCGAAATTCGGCTCAACTCCATATAAATCCTTAAATGGTGAACAACCCAATGATGAATGATAACTAGAGTTATACCAAAACTCTGCCATAGCCAGCTAGGATCGCCACTTCTTAGGGCAATTGTGCACCGCGTAGCGCAAATACATCTCTAAACACTAGTTTACGCGTTCGGTCTGACCATTGGTTTGAGGGTGATAAGCAGTGTTGTACTGCAATTTAGTGCCGATTGCCTGGAATAGTTCCTTCCAAAAGGCACTAGTAAATATCCGATCTCGATCAGATATGATGGATCGTGGTACTCCATGAAGCTTCACCACATGATCAAGAAATGTCTTTGCCACTTGAGCTACAGTAAATGGATGCCGAAGTGGAAGGAAATGAGCATACTTCGTTAAGCAATCAACGATCACTAAGATCACATCATAAGTCTCGAATTTGGGTAAACCCTCCACGAAGTCCATTATTAGGTCTTGCCATGCCCTTTTTGGCACCGACAACAGCTGAAGAGCTCCTGAGGGGTGATGATGTTTATGCTTTGCTTGTTGACAGACTTGACATTGTTTCACAAAATCCTCCACCCCACTTTTGATTCTCGGCTAATAAAATAACTTCTTGATGCATTGATAAGTTGCCAAAACACCCGAATGTCCTCCAATTGCTGTGCCATGGAAATTACTGATTAACTTTGTCCTGAGAACTGAGTTTGCACCAATCTAGATTCGCCCATTGTACTTAAGCAATCCATGTTCCAAAGTTCCAAAGTATAGCCGTTACTGTTCGGACTTTTGACTGCCAACGAAACCAACAGTGCTTGCGCTGCTTGATTGATTTCATATGAATTCAAGACTTCCTGTACCCAATCGGGCTAGCAATTGGAAATACTCTGTAACGACAACAAGTGGCTTACCCGCGACAAAGCATTGGCAGCGCCATTGTCCACTCCTCTTTTGTACTGAAATCGGAACTACAGACCAACTAATTTTGCCATCGCTTTGCGTTGCAATTCAGTCCCCAACTGTTGATCATCTAATGCACATAAATTTTTGTGGTCTGTGAGAATGACAAAAGGTCTTCTCTGTAAATATGAACGCCATTTGTTGATGGACATGATGACTGCCAAGAATTCTTTCTCGTAAATGGACAACTTCTGATTTTGTGGACCCAAAGATTTGCTTAAGTAGGCAATCGGGTGCCCATGTTGCATCAAGACTGCCCCGATACCAGAGGCACAAGCATCAGTCTCCACCATGAAAGGGAGATCAAAATCTGGAAGAGCGAGAATTGGTGTGTTGATCATGGCACGTTTCAAAGTAAGGAAGGTGGATTATGCCTGTTCAGTCCAAACAAACCCTTTTTACTTCAATAAATTCATCTATGGTTTAGCAATAAGCCCATAATTCTGAACAAACTTGCGGTAATATCCTGTAAGGCCAAGAAATCTGCGTAGTTCTGTGATTGTGGTCGGTTTAGGCCACTTTTCCATTGCACTTGTCTTGTCTGGATTAGTAGCCACTCCCTCTGGCGAGATGATATGTCCCAGATACTCCATGTGACTTCTTGCAAAAGAACATTTTGATATCTTGGCAAATAGCTGGTGTTGGCGCAAGATATCCAACACTCTGCGCAGATGTTCAAGATGATCCTAGAGTGTACGACTGTAGATCAGTATATCGTCTAAGAACACAATCACAAATTTGCGGACATATGGAGCAAAAATGGAATTCATCAAGCATTGAAAATGTCGTAGGCACGTTAGTCAATCCGAACGGCATCACACGAAACTGATAATGGCCTTGGTGCATTTTGAACACCGTCTTCTCCTCATCCACTTCCCTCATATGAATCTGATGGTACCTCGCTCAAAGGTCCAGTTTAGAGAAAAATTTGGTTCCTGCTAACTCGTCCAAGAGTTCTTTGATTACCGATTGTGGAAACTTGTTCTTGACTATATCTTTGTTGAGTCTCCGGTAATCCACACAAAAGCGCCAACTTCCGTCTTTCTTCTGAACCAATAAGACTGGCGAGGCATACAGACTCATACTCAGAATAATGATCCCCGACTCGAGCATGTCGGTAACTTGTCGCTCGATTTCATCCTTTTGCAGAGGAGAATAGCGATAAGGTCGAGAGTTCACTGGTGAAGCACCTTCTTCAATAGTAATCGCATGACCATACTGTCTATGAGGCGGCAGACATTTCGGTTCAGCAAACACGTCATGATATTGTCATATCAAGGATTGCACTATGTCTGGTATGCTTGCAATTTGCTCTGTTGCTGAGGACGGATGCTCCAATACTGCCATCGACCAGACCTTGCGCGTTTCCAGCACACCACTTATGCAACTGTTCAGAGGTCAGTTCTTGCAATGATGCTTGTTGTTTGGTTTGAACCCCTTGAAGGCAAATGTGTTTCCCCTCATACAGAAAAGATAGGGTCTTATTGATCCAGTGACAATTCATCAGACTCATTGGTTGCAGCCAATTTATTCCCAACACCACATCATATGCACCCAAGTCCAACACGCGCATGTCTGTTCGGAATTTAGTTCCCTGAATCCACCAAGTCATATCCAACACCATGCTATCGCACTGTAGCAGTTCACCATTTGCCACCTTGACTATTACTACTGGAAGTGGATGTGTTTTAAGACTCGTCCGATTCAGGAACTGCCGATTAACGAAGCTGTGAGTACTACCGGAATCAACAAGTATTAGCATCACTTGGTTGCCAACTAACACTCTGAGTCGTATTGTCTCCTCTTCCTCGGTTCCTGATACAGCCTAGACTAACAATTTAAAACATTCCTCCACTTGAGGTTGTTCGACTGAATCTAGTGCCTGCAACGTATCATCAGGTATCACCTCACCAGAGTCTCCAACCTGAATCGTGAGCAGCTACATCGTTTTCTTGCACGAATGTTCTATACTGTATTTCTCGCCGCACTTGAAACATAGTCCTGTAGCTATCTCTCGCGCCAGAACTCATTGCCCACTAGTCACTTGTGTTCAGGACAGACCATTCCGATTGTCGAATTTGCTGCTGTGGCTGGTAAAATAGGCACCGATCTCGCCAAATTCGACGCTCGATGGCATGGCAGACTCGCTTCCACTTCTTCCTCCTGAATTCTTGATAGCACTGCCACTCGGGTGACACTCGTGGGTGCTTGCAGACACATCGCCCCACGGATTTCATCCTTAAGTCCCAAAAGAAACTGCGTGACAAAAAACCGGCCGTTGAGAGAAGCGTCCAATGACAATAAATGATACATGCTTGCCTCAAATGCAACTCGGTACTCCACAATAGTGCCAGTCTGTTTGAGTTGGAGCCATTTGTTCATATGTGCGTCATATTCGTCGGCCCAAAATTCATCCTCAATGGCCTGACAAAAAGAATCCCACCCTTGCACTATATGTTACCTTTTGAACGCTTGCAGCCATAGAGCGGCATGCCCATCCATGTACAAGGTCGCGGTCGCCACCCACAGTGGAATCGACACTCAATACATCTCGAAATACGTACGACAATGATCAAACCACAAACGAGGGTTCTCACAAAGAAATTTTGGGAAATCCAATTTTAGGGGTTTTGTGTATCCTCCAGTATCCGCAGGTGTTATAGTGGTCGGAATCATACCATAAGCAGAAGATGGTCCTAGGGGTTGTGGAAGTAAAGAAGGTCCATGATTCACTAGTGAATCCGAAGGAAGCACTGTTGTCACTTGCTTAGCCTCTGGAGGTAGCTTCAATGGAGGCGGTAGATGTGGTTGTGGTGGCGGAGGAGGTGGCAGAGGAGGAACCGGTCGCAAGAATCCACCTGCCTGCGCCTCACGTCATCCAAGCTCTCCTGTTGAATCTCCACCTGATGTCCCAGATTCTTCATATTCGCAGATAGTTGATCTAACTTCTCAGCCTGAGCATCAAACCGAGACAGAATCTCACCCAACGTTGCTTGAAGTTGGCCAATGTTCTCTTCAACCGCCATGATCATTTGTCTAGTTTGCAGAGAAGGTTTCTGTGGCGCCGTGTTGATTTCCTTTGCCGATCAAACCCAAGGTTGGAATTATGGCACCGGGGTGGTCACCAACCAAGTCTCGGGAATTTTACAGACCAGACAAGGATCGAAGATGGATCTATGGCTCTGAATGCCAAATTGTAATGTCCCAATGCTGCTAAAGGGGAATTCTACTTGCAATCGGAGAATTACAGATAGTAATCGGATCATCTTATTCAGAGAGGATGAGACGAAGAAAGAAACGATAACAGAAAGAAGAGCGATAACAAAAAGGAGAACGACAAGAACATGATGAGGAATCAAGGGTTTTGTCATTTTATGCCCGTGCCAGTTCTGCTACTGGGTATACATAGACAAGCATAAATTACAATGTCGAGTGGCCCCTTCTTATAAACTCAGCTCACTCGCCTGAACTCTGGACGTAGCCAGATTGACACAGCGCTCGCGTGATTCCACCTTCCTTCCTCCGACAGATGGACCCGTCTGCTTCTTCCTCTGTATCTTCTTTCTCTGTACAGCGTCAACATCAGCCGTGTTCACCTCCATGAATGCTCCTGCACATGGATGTGTGACGGCGCTGCTCCGCCTCTGGGCCATCGGCTCCCGCCTGCCCGGTCCCCCCGCCCTCCTCGCCGACCCCGGCCTCGCGATCGTCTGCCGCGCCGGGGCCGAAATCACCGGTTGGTCACCACCTCTCTCCACCCCCTTCTCACAGTTCATGTAACTAGAATTTCGTTCGATTGGTTTGGTTTGATTGGTTTGGCGATGCGGAATATTTAGTTACAAGCGAGCAACTTGAGTATTAGCCAATTGGGAATTTGGTCTGGTTTTCAGTAATTGATGTGAGATTTGCTTGAGTTTAGGTGCTGATCTGGGTGGAGTTTGATTGGCATGTCAATTTGACTGATTTCAAATGCATCAAACCCTTCAATCGATTTTATGACAAATTTGGGGCCAAATTTATAGCTCCTAAGCCTGTAAGCTATTGAATTAGTGATCGAGGTGTAAACTATTATTCGCAGCTCTGTTTGCCAGTATCTGGATGCGATCTGTGCAGCTGACATGAGATTTTGCATAAAAATGTGTTCCTTTTATTTTATTTTTTTGCTTGTAGATTAGTGTTAAGATTGTTTTCCTGAACTTTGATGTTTTACTAAATGATTACCATAGTTGACCTTAATTCGGTATATATTTGCCAGGGTTTGCTTATGATGTGGTGATTTGCCAGGTATTGCTTTGGTGCTTAATTTGCATCAAAGTTCAAAACAATAATATAATTATGGTAATTTTAACACTACGAATTGAAATAGCTAAATCATTTCTCAGTGGCGAGTCAAATCAAATTTGGCTGATTTGTTCTGCTTTCTGTTAATTTTCTTGATCTGGTTGTCTGCTTTTTCATTATGTCTTTGGTTGTAATCTTGGTAAAAACTCAGGAAATATTGGGCCAAAATTGCTGACATACTATAAGGTTTAACCCTGCCTGGATGGAGAACTATTTGCAAAAACAAAACTGTTTGCAATTTTACATAAGAGGAATTTGAGTTACTTTGCTACAAATTGTCTTCTATTGATGAATCTTTTGTAACTCGATCAGTTTTTTTTTTCAACAACGGGACACCTGTTAACTTAAATATAATTCATACTATGTATTCTAATTTATGGAAATGGGCACTTTTTGCTGAACTTGCTAAGCGTAAGATTGAGTGTTCTGCATTTGAAATACTAGAAATAGATGGGTAGCTATAGCTATTAGCTAGTCACATTATTTTGTGATGAATAATTTTTGGTCCCATGCGATCCTGTATTTATAGCGTTCTCTTGTCTTTTCCTTGTTGGTCAAATGAGCATGGGCATAGGTTGACCCAGCTCAACTCTGTAGGGCCCATATTATTCAATTCTCAAGCACATGGTTCATGAAATACTTCGTGTAGATATATAGCTGGTTGTAAATGATCTCCAAGATATCTTATAACCGTTTCCGGGAGAAAGCAAGGAGTTCCCTTGCTGTTATCTGGGCCTACCACTGCATGTGCGCAAACTTGGGAAAACTCACTACATGCCCCCATCGAAAAGCTAAGCACAAGACTACCGAGATGGAAAGGAAAACTCCTATCCATGGCGGACAGGTTAACCCTCGTGAACTCGGTACTATCCTTGCTACCAACCTACCACCTTACCATCTTCTCACTTGCAAAATGGGCACAGAAGAAAATCGACAAAATTAGGCGATCCTTCCTTTGGAAAGGAAGCGAGCAAGCTAGTGGGGGGCACTGTTTAGTCAAGTGGGACAAGGTTTGCCGACCAAAAAAGCTTGGCGGGTTGGGAATCCCCGATATTCAAAAGTTTGGCCGGGTCCTAACACTAAGGTGGATGTGGTATGAATGGAAGAACAACTCCAAGCCATGGATTGGAATGGACAAGCCTTGCGACGAGACCGATAAGCAGCTCTTTCGCGCAGCCACGGTTGTGCAGATCGGAAATGGCCATAATGCATAATTTTGGCATGACCGTTGGCTATCAAATAAAGCATCGAGGGTCATAGCACCAAACCTCCACAAAATAGCAACAAGAAAAAAACAGATCGGTCTACAACCAATTGCAAAACAACAACTGGATCTGCTTGGTTTGCAAACTGCACACCGCCGACCAACTGCAAGAATACATTGCCCTCTGGACAAAAATGCAGCACATCAACCTCGATCCAAACACCCTAGACAACATTGTGTGGACGCCAACACCGAACGGCGAGTACTCATCGAAATCGGCCTACCTCATGCAATTCCAAGGCAACACACAATGCCCAAACGAAAAGAGGATTTGGAAGGCACAAACGGAAAATAAGTGCAAGTTTTTTTGCATGGATCTTAAGCCAAGATAAAATCCTCATAGCTGACAATCTAGCAAAAAGAGGATGGCTGCACCAACCCCTGTGCAGTCTATGCAACCAAGTCCCGGAAACGGTATCACATCTTTGTCTATTGTGCCCTTTTACAAGAGAAACTTGGTCCACCATGCTCAGTTGGACAAACTGAACCATCATGGCCCGGGTACCCCCACAAAATTTCAGGAGCCTCGGGAAGTGGTGGCAACGAGCAAGCGAACAAACGCCGGAAGAACACAGGACAAAATTCAATGGCCTAGTCATCTACATATTATGGAACATTTGGAAGGAAAGAAATAGGATAATTTTCCAAAACAATTCTCTGAGCTCTCAGCACCTCGCCTTTCAAATAAAAGAGGACATCCAGCTTCGAGAAAAAGCCTTTCATAATTAGCTTTTTGGCCGGCTAAAGCCCTGCTTGTCGCCCATTTGTTTTGGTGAAATTTAGTGGCTTTGGTGGCATGTAATTAAATCATCTACTGTTTTTTTGACCTCCTCTTTAATTGAAATGGCAGAACTCCTGCCTTCCCATTCAAAAATAAATAAATAGCTGGTTGTAAAGCATTATGTAATACAATTCTAGAAATTGATCTAACACATATTTTTAGCAGATTTGTTACTGTAAATTTCCACTTTATGCTTTATTACTGTGAAGCTAAAAGACATTGTTTGAAGTTCCTTGTTAGTTCAACTAAGAGACTTTCTTAACAATTTTGTGAGAAACTGTGCATAGCTTGATTTCTGATCTTATATTCCTTTGAACTGCTTTATCGTGCAGGTTATCTGTCGAAGTTACGTGGTAGTTATGGCCCAGTTGTTCGACTGTGGCTAGGACCCTCTCAACTACTTGTTTTGGTCAAAGATGCTAGCCTAATCAAAGAGATGCTAACGAAGGCTGAAGATAAGTTGCCGTTGACTGGTAGGACATATAATTTAGCTTGTGGAAGACTTGGTCTATTCATTTCCTCATTCGAGAAGGTATGTGTTTCCCTATGATAAAAAAAAACCATGTGGAGTCTGTAGTATTACTACTTCTTGTTTCTTGTTTGTCTTGATGTATGTGTTCTTTTATGCTAGTTATAATTGGCGGATGGTAAATGTAATTGTTGCTTTGATCTCTTTTACTACTTTTAATGCGTTTGTCCTGCCTTTTCAGGTTAAAATTAGGAGGGAATCACTGGAAGTATTCTTGAATGAAAACTTAGCGTTGGTGCCAGTGGTAGTTCTTTCAAGATCATTGCTGTTGTCCTTGATAGAGTTGACTCTATTATGACCAAGGATTTTCTGGACTGCAGATCTTTTTCACAACACAAGGTATTTAACATCATTGGTGCAGCCAGGGATAAAAGAACCGGTCCGGAGCACTTTCCCGGTTGCTGGCCGGGAACGGTAACAGGCCGGTTACTAGTTTTCCCGGCCAGCAACCCGGATGAAATTCACTTAGATTTGATTAAAAACCAGTCAAAATTTGAAATTTAGAATTTGAATTTGCAAAAATCGGAAAAACCGGCCGGGATTTTGTATCCTAGACCAGGGATAAAAGAACCGGTCCGAAGCACTTTCCCGGTTGTTGGCTGGGAATGGTAACCGGCCGGTAACCCGGATGAAATTAGCTTAGATTTGATTAAAAACCAGTCAAAATTTGAAATTTAGAATTTGAATTTGCAAAAACCGAAAAAACCGGCCGGGATTTTGTATCCCGGACCCCGGCCGGCCGCGTTTTTCCCCCCTGCCCCGGACCCTAGCCGGTAACCGGTAACCGGCCGGGTTTTTTTCCCCTGGGTGCAGCTCTTTTTGGTGATGCATTCTTTGATCTGATGCTGCTGCTTATGAGGAGTTTCTGATGATGATTGCAAAGGATGGTTGCTTTTGGGCTTCCTATGCAGTTCCCCCATTTTGGAAACCTGGTTATAGGAGGTATCAGACCCTATGTGCTCAGCTGAAGATCTTAACACATGGCATTATCAGAAAATCCAGAGACCAAAATAATGTTCTTAGCCATATTGATATGAGATCCTGTCAGAAAAGTGAGGCGATGATAAAAGATCAAGATAGAGGTGTTTCTCTGCTAGATGGTATGATATCAGGTCTTTTTCTCCATGGGGCAGTTGAAGGGCCTCTCAGTTCAGAAGAGGAAATATGTGGGAACATCATGGGTTTGATGTTGCATGGAATTTCCACATCTGCTAACCTGATTGGCAACATTTTGACGAGGCTTGTCTTGTACCCAAAAATGCAAGATCAGGTACACAATATTTCTTGTACTTCTCTCTGTTGCAAATTGTCCTGGTTGTTCTTTGTCTGATGTTGAAATGTATGAGTGCTTGCTACCGCTTTGTTGTTCAAATGAACAGATTTGTTCTAAACAATTCTCACAATGACATATGTTGCATACCCTCAGGTACTTTTCTTTCCTTTGCTTATGCAACATGTTGGTCTGTAGCATCTTGATAGTCTCATTCCATTGATCATGTGATCTTCATTGACATGGAAACTAGGTTTTTTCTGGGCAGTGGTTTGATTGTGTTTGTACTGTTTCTCTGACTTACACTTGCTGTTAGTAAGGGATTAGTTCTGTATAGAATAAAATAGATTGGCTAAGCCTCTAACATTGGAAACTAGCATTTTTTAACTTGATAAATCTAGTACATTCTACCAGGTCAGATAAGGCCAGGTAAATGTTTGCTAAGTCTTGCCTAAGGGAACCAAAGTTAATTTGGACTAAAAAAATCTGAAAGTTGTTGGAAGATGAGGATGTATTTTACATTTTTAGTTGAATGATAATGTCGATAGATTGATATATGTTGACTCCACACAGTTTGAGTTTGCATTATGTGCTGATGTGCTTCGGTTGATCGATCATGTCGTAGTCTAGTTTTTTTTTTATATATACATATGTTTCGGTCACTACTTTTGTGATAACAATATCAGAGCTTAAGATGTCATATGTACTTACATCAAAGCAAAGCCTTGTTTTTGAGTGTCCTTGCTTCCGTAATGCCTGAACTTATGCTTGGCTGACGAGTGATTTGTCTAGCAGGGGTAATGGACTAGAAGAAGAGATGTGTGATGCAACAAAATTGAGGCTAGGCTATTCACCTGAATGAATAAAAGACTTGGTCTGGTTGGATGTTTTTAACATTGTTTGTACAGCTGCTGTCTTGGGTCCTCTGGTGTAGAGTTGTTTTGTTAAAATTCGGAGGACGCCTTCTGATGCGATATTGACGTCATACGTCAAACTGCGATTCACATCTTTCTGTTAACTATCTCTCTGTTAACTCTGTTAAGAGTTGCATACTTGCATCATGCAAGACCTGCTCGGCTACGGCAAAGAAGCTTACTCGGAGACGACGTGGAAGATTACACGTTGCATGTGTAGACGACAAGGAACTTGGCAACTTAGCACGCAGTGGTGAGGTGATATGGTATATGCGTCTGATACTAAATGTATTGTATGTGCACGTGTACCGGGGCCTACATGTATATGTATGGTATGGGAGAGCATGGTATGCCTATCAGAGACTACATGTATAGGAAATTGTTCTAAAAAATAAATGGTAACCTGAAAAAAAATTCTACGATCGCACAATCTTTATCTTGAGAACTATCTTGTTCTCAAATAATCTTTTCGAGAAAGTGCCGCATCATCGGATATGCTTTGCGCCGTCGACGTCCGAAAAGTACCAACACGCCAAAATACGTCTTTAAAAGTTTCGATGATAAACATTACCATAAGCTTCTACGAGAATATTTTGCTGAACCACAGACGAAGAAAATTATAGAATTCTATTCTCGCTCGACTTCATTTTATCGTCACTCGTGCTTAATATGGGCCTGTCTGTCTGAAACGGCTGCGGCTTTTTTGAAAAACGGTTTTCAGCTGGCTGCAAGGCTAAACGGCAGAACGGCTGCGGCTTTTTTGAAAAACGGTTTTCAGCTGGCTGCAAGGCTAAACGGCAGCTGGCTGAATGGCTGGGCTAAAGAGATTTAGTATTTGGCTGGCCTTTAAGTATGCTAGCTGTAGCTTTTGAGAGTGAGAATGTCTAAAATGCCTCTGAGGCAAGTAATGACTTATTTGATATCATTTAACGACAATTAACGCAATTGCCGGTAATTAATGACAACTACCGCAATTAACAAGAATGACCACAGTTGACTGCAAATAGCGACGACTACCATAATTAACAAAAATCAACGACAATTTGTGTAATATATTGTTGGATTGAATTATATGATGAGTACATCAATATTACAAGGAACTGCTAAGACCTCCCATAAACACGAACTCTCAAGAATTGAATTGAATGAATGACCATGACGAACATTTGTAATAATATATGTCCACCTAAGTTTTCAGCCAACAAATGCTACGAAGTAGAAAAATCCTCTTCACAAGGTAGTAGTCGACCTTGATGTCGACTCATGTTGCCTTCTTGCAAGCTGCCACAAACTCCTTCAAATTAACCAAATTTCCAATCAAAAGGTTTAAGAACAAGTACCCCAAGTCAGCTATGACTATGCTAATGTTGTCTTGTGACCGCTGATCCTGCAATTGAGAATAAAAGAAAGAAAATTAAAACAACAATTTTTTTTATCAAACGATCACCAAATTATATGCTAAGCTAGTTTCAGCCTTTCAGGAGATAAAGAAAAAGGTCAATGGAAAAGATGAAGGTGGCAGACATCAATACCAGAGCTTTCTGACCAAGTGCTTCGCGGGTCAGCTACACAAACCAAATCAGTTAGATCTCTCTGTAATAGCAGTGGATGGTTATTGACAATCATATATTGGGAAGCATTGTGAACAAAATGATGGAATGCGATTGAATCTGATCCTTCAATCTAATGGAATACAATTGAATCTGATCCTCCTTTCTGCCGTTTGCAGTCTCCTTTAAGTAGTTGATGAAGTGGTGGCAGTTGCTTCTTGAAGAGATGCCTGTTGGAAGTGTCGCGACTGGTCGGAACGAGGCAGCAGTTGGTAAAGTATCAACCGTTCGGTGGTTGAGTGTCTGTGAGACACTCAACCGTATGGTGGTTGTTGTTAGTGTCTTAGGATCATGAACCGTTGCGTGGTATAGAGCAAATATGACATATGTTCTATTTATCACACGATAAGGAATATGTTTGGAGTTAAATCCATATGCCAGTTTATTGCTTCTACAAGCAGTCACATGGTCAGAAACTAGGTATAGGACCTCATCCGACCAAGGTACCCATTATGTAACCTCTGAAATCCTAATGACCTCGGAGGTCGTTAGCCTTAGGGGTTATGATCACGAAGACATATGATATTTTATTATGTATTAAAGTAATACACAGAGATTTTAATCCTCGTTAAGTATCATTATTGAGATTTATAGATTTAAATGCATGACCACGACAGATCAGATGATTTTGAGAAGGCAAATATGGTAGCGCATAATTCCCAAGGATCCAAATCACTAACCCTATAACAAGCGTTAATACAATAATTTCCCAATCTAAATGCTTCCTTCACTGAATAGATTTGATTCTACAATTTATACTAGAACACAAACATAGATTATCATTGCAGACATGTGGGGATCGATGGGGGAAACTACACCTGGAGGCTTGGCGTTGGGATCCAGTAGCTGCGGCGTCCGAAGAGTGTTGGTACACTCTGACAGGATCAAATTGGACAATCTCGTCTGCAGGCTCAATACCAAGGGGATTTGATCGTAGATCGGGAGAGAAAGCGTACGGGTTGAGGCCACCGCCGCCTCCTCCTCTTCTGCAGATCAGCGACGAATCCATGGATTAGACACTAAGAGCACCAGGGTTTGGATTAATCAAGAACGGATGGGGATGGGAAAGGGCGGCGAGGTGCGGCGGCACAAGGGAATGGATGGGGATGGGAAAGGGCGGTGCTCTTTGCTCGGCGGCGAAGTTGCAGAGGTGCGGCGGCGGCGGCGCGTGAACGACAAGGAGGCGGCAGTGCTAATACTATCTATCTATACTATCACAGCGATGTACCGTAAAATTTCTCTGAAAAGAATCCTGCAACTGGAAGGAAAATCTTGGTCTAAGCTGGTCAGGACTCAGGATAAGTCAAACAGCTGCCACTGCGGATCGAGAAAGAACTAAACGAAATATCGTACGGATGGCTCGCACAAATATAATCTCATGTTCAATACTGCTTTCGCCTTGGACAAATCCCAGCTCGACGTGCTACAGTACTGTCACCAATTCAATGGAAGGACCATACGTTTATCTCGAATGAGAACCGCAGTTGACAGAAAAATTCTCTGTACTTCTGCAGAAGGCTAGGATCGAATCTCCACCAAAAAAACAACCTTGTAATTGCTCAAGGCACGATTATGTATATTGCATGCTCGAAAACAGATGATTGCTAAAAAAAATAAAGGTACAAAATATGCAGGATAATTCGTGGCGCATGTTCTACAAGTGACGTCCACACTTGGTCACCTTAGGGTGCGTTTGGTTCCTCGAATCATTTGGTCTTGAACCATCCGGTACGGGAAATGAGCTCGTTCAGGTGTTTGGTTGGTTGAATGGAACCAAACCATTCGGGATGAGATGGTTCAAGAAAAGAGAATATTCTCTGTTTATGTTGTATCATCTCGTTCGGAAAAAAAACGCGAACCACGCCGTTCACTCGAATTCCAAGGCGCGCACGGAAAAAATAGTTTGATTTACGAGCTTCAAATGACTATATTTCCTAAACAGAGTATCCGATTTGCGATCCGATTGAACCGTTGTGTTCCTTGTCATTTAATCAACAAAACAAGACCACTCTTGGCATATTTTAGTGCAAAAAATATCATATGGGCCCCACATATGCAATCCAAACACAACCTTATTCATCAAACCAAACACCATCTTGAATCAACCAGAACCATCATATCCCACCAACCAAACAAAATCATGTATCATCCTATCCCACTAACCAAACACCATACTTATATCATCTCATCCAGGACGATCCCATCCTACCTGTACCATCCCATCCCATTCAACCTCATCCCACCAACCAAACGCACCCTTAGATTCCACAAGGATCCCCCAAACCGACGGTGCAACGCCGATAGCTCGGCGTGGTCTCGCCAGTGGTGATGTTCACGTCGTAGAAGCTGAGCGCGACGTCGAACCTCACCTCCCCGTGCACCTCCTGGTCCAGAAGCATGTGATCGCGCACCACCTGCGGCACCAGGCCCTGGTCCTCCGGCTCCTCCCCGGACGCCGCCGCGACGCTGGCCGCCACTATCCACTCCGGACCGCCGGCCTTGTAGAACTTGGGCAGCGCGGCCTCGGCCAGCTTGTAGCCGGGTACGACACCGTCGCCCGCCCGCCATCGTGGCTGAATCCCCTGCCCTTGGGGAGGCCCATGAGGCCAACGGTGACGTCGAACGCTGCCGGGGCGCCGTCCGCGTGCGGCCCTGCGGTGTTGACGAGGCTGACCGTCATGGACGGATGCGACAGCGATGTGGCGTAGACGACGGAGCAATGCCGACGATAATGCCAATGACTAGCAAACTTGCGCAGAGCAGCAGCAACCAGGTCTTGAACCAGCGACACATCGTGGAGCGCAGCTGCGAGGTTAGCTAATACTATTAGTGCTAGCGCCGCGACGTACATATAGGTATAGGGGAGCTGGATGTCTAGACCGCGCGATCGATCTCGACTTGAGAGTAAAACTACTGCAAAATGAAGGGCTGCGCACGGCAGCTATGATGTACCGAGTTACCTAATTATATAAGTGCTCATATATAAGGGCGGCATTTCTGATGCACATAGTGCAAACTATGAACATATGTACATATAAGATCTTAGCCATCCATTCCAGATCTAATGGCCAGGATGCAGCCCGCCGCTACCCCGATCTCCCACTTGATTCTTTTGCAAAGAGCCCCCCACGCAGATTTCATTCTCTCCCTTCGGGCCCCGCGTCGCCGCCACCCCACCTCCATTCTCCTCCATGACCTAGCGTCGCCTCCGCACCGAGCGAGCTAGGGTTGGGACCAGCGCCCGCGTCGCTCAAGACCGAGGGCGACGACGCCACCGAGCCCAGACTGCGCCGCCCGAATCGCGCCCCGATCTCCTCAGATCTGCCCGCGGCGTCTCAGGCTCGGCCACGACCTCGGAGCTCAAGCGCCGTCGACCATGGTCCACGAACCCCACCTACCCGACGGGGCGGGCCGTCCTCCATTCGGCGCCGCCATCGCGCTGTCACTCAGATCTAGCCTGCCGCGTCGCTTACGCTCGAATCCGCGAAGTCGAAGGAGCCCACTTCGCCTTCGTGCCCGGATCTTTGATTTGATTAAGGAAGTACTATTGTGTGTGAATTGACTGTGTGGTTGTATTCCCGAGTGAAATTGTGATTCTATGAATTGTGAGAAATTTACATTGTAGCGTTCGGTTAGTTTCATGAGCTTGTAGCCTGCATTTGTACTACCCAATTGTATGAACTATATTTTTTTTGTTGTATGAATGTGAATGGAAGAACCTCAATGTGGTTATCAATGAACTTGTCCATGTATGTATGGATGTAGTCTGCATTTGTACTACCAAATGCGGTCAGTTAGTTTCATGAGATTGTTTCATGTGAATGGAAGAACCTCAATGTGGTCAGGTTGCTAGATTGGTTTTCTGATTGCATCAAGATTGGTTTTCTGATACTGTATACATCAAGATTGGTTTTCTGATTGCATACAACAAGATGTCCATGACTCTTAGTTGGAAACCAATTACCTTTCAAACTGCCCATTGATGATTGATGTTTCTTGTTACTTGGTCTATTTCTTGACAAATGGACTTCTCTTCTGCAGCCAGCAACCTGAAGCGAAGTGATCTCATCGAAGCGACAAGTTTTGCATTTTAAGGTTGCCAAGTATTATGGTCATTCTTGAGCCTGACGTTTTGTCTTCATTTTATCAGCAGTGATGGAACCAATGAGAGCTGCTATAACTTGAAAATATGCACATGTAATCGGTATATCTCCTGCCTTTGGTGTCAAGAACATATGTCCTGAACACCTGATTATGACATAATATGTGTGGTTTATGTCCTTGCTGTCGAGTGGATATGCACTTTTGTCCTTGGTGTCAAGAGGATATGTCCTGATGTATAACAATAGTTGTTAGATGAGACTAATGATTCCTATGAATTTCAGCATGCATCCTGTAACAATTTCTGCAAGTGCTCAAAAATGAATTGTTGAATGCAAATTGGTTTCCTCGGAAGAATTGCTCTTTTGCATCATGTGAATTGGGACTTCCCATTCTGTAAGGATGAACTTCTCATATTGAAAATGTATCTGATCCTATACGAGTGAATGGATGAATGGAGTTGAATTTTTTTTGTGCTATCCAAATGTATGCAGTGGATGACGTGTTTCCATTAGATAAAGAAGTTATCTTTATGTATATGGTGTTGCAATTAAAATTGTACATCCCAACAAAAAAATATGAGGTTCAGATTCATCCATCAATACTACTGAACAATATCAGGTTCAGATTCATGCATCAATACTACTGAACAATATCAGGTTCAGATTCATGCATCAATTCAATTCCATTAACACTCAGTATCATGTTCAATTTCCTAGCTCTAAAAAAACAGAAACTTGTCCATACAAACCAAGAATCCATACAACAAAATTTCTCAAACAGAAACTTGTCCATATAGCAGATTTTCTCATTGATAACCACATTAAGACCCATGCTTCCATTCACATTCATACAATAAAAACATAGTTCATACAACTGGGCAATGCAAATCTACACAAGCTGGTACATTAGAGTTCACATTACCCTGTCTTCAAGCTCACAAATCTACACAAGCTGGTATATTGGAGTTGCTTCACTGATTCTGGACAGATGTAATGCAGAGTGAGAGGGAATTCGGACTGCATTTCAGTTGGACTGCATTGAATCTGGACAGCATTTCAGATGTAAATTTCATAGGGAATTTCAGACAGCATTCACAGAGCAAATCCAGAACTACTTCTTTGAACGAAGCACATTACTACTTCTGTCCAGATTCAGTAAAGAATGTCATTTAACAACAGACAGTGCACACTGCATTCACAGAACTAAAAGCATTCACAAAACTGAAATGATATACACTGCATTTCATCTGGACAAATTCAGATTGCATTTGTACAGGACATACACAACATTTGAGACAACAAATTCAGATTACATCAATTCAGAATTCCAAGTAGATTACATCAAATAAAAACTAACAACAATTCAGAATTCCAAGCAGATTATAATTCAGAATTCCAAGCACATTTAGTCATCTGATTTGCCTGTTTGTAGAAAACAAACAAAAATTTTGAGTTAGTAAGTAATAAGAGGAACCACAACTGATAATTGCTTACAGCTATTGACCCCTTGGCACATCAAAACAAAGATAATTGCAGACACATCAAACACAAGGGCACCAGATTCCTAGTGCATTACTGATTCCTAGTAGTGCAGACACATCAAAACGGCGCCCATCAAAACCAAGGGCATCAAATTCCTAGTGCACTTTGTAATGCATTACTGATGCTAGCTTGGACACAATCGGGCATCAAAAACATGTGTGATGCGCACTTCATCTGCATCAAAACTCAAAACAAAGAAAAGCTTACTAGAGGTGGCGGCATAGGGGGCGGCTCCTAGTGTGAACGCGGGCACTGGAGGGGGCGGCGTAGGGGTCGGCTCCGGGTGCGAACGCGGGCACTGGAGGGGGTGGCGTAGGGGGCGGCTCCTGGTGCGAATGGGGCGAAGGTGCTCTGCAGTGGCGGCGTCACTCCGAACCCTAGCGAGTTGCTCGCTTGCTCACGGGTGCGAATGGGGCGAATGCGCTCTGCAGAACCGTTCGGCGCAGGAGGGGGGAAACGCAAAAACGCTTGCCGCGCTTGCTTGCTCGTGGGTGGGATCGCCCGACGCCGCTGATCTCGCAATGGATAGCCTAGATGGCTCATGTCTATATGTTCATACAATGGGGCATGTTCACCTGATATGTCGTCGTATATAAGACCCCGATATCTACTATACCTTACGAATCTGATAGTTTTTTTTTTAAAACAAAACAAAGCAGAAACTGTGTCATTCATTCGTTTCAGAAGAAGATAATACAACACTGACCCCGGAAGAGAGACGCCAGCACCAGTAGCTAGCTAGAGTTGTCATGGAAGTCATGGAATTCGATCGATAGACGCGTGCGCTCAACTCGACACAACTCAAACGCGTGCAGACTCTTAATCAAACTCGTTCTCCGGGATGGGCTTTGAATCTGCCTCCTTCTGAGATCGTTGCCAGGAGTGGCGAGAACTTCGCCCGTGGAAAAGTGGCTGCAATGTGGTCCTCGAGAACGGCCCGGCCGGCCAAGGTGTGGCTCGGCATGTTTCTTCTCAGCCTTGGGTTGGTGTTGGTCGGTAGAGATGACTGTAAAATAGAAAGACACGAGGAGGAAGGAACTCGCCACACGATTGGGGCGGCCGCACATGCATGCTGTATATATAAGATGGTACAGGAGTGCTCGGCAATCAAGCAATCGGCAGCGATTACATGCGGTTTGTACAGAATCGTGACAAATGGAAAGATCCTATACAATCCTAGGATATTGATTCGGTTTGTATATAATAACTGAATCATACCTCTAACACTCCCCACAGTCGTAGCGTGAGCTGGTCAAACGCATAGATTGGACCAAAAGTCTTCAAACAAACGCGCCGGTAGGTCCTTCGTAGTGACGTCGGCGAATTGTTCTCTAGAGGGCACGTGGAGATCTTGAAGAAGTTGCTGCAACCAGCAGCAGTTGGCAATAGCGTGTGCAACCGTACGGTACTCGGCCTCAGTGCTCGAAGGGGAAACTGTAGCCTGTCGTTTGGATGACTAGGAGACCAAGTTGTTGTTGGAATTAATAAGGGCTAGACCCAATTTTAATTCTGATTAATTCCTGAGAAATCTCAAAGGCTCATGTACACGTGCTAAAACTGTTTAGTCCCACATGGAGAGATGAAGGGGAGTTACACTATTTTATAAGGTGGAACGTGGTAACCCACTTGTGGAATTGGAGAGAGCCAATACACGCTGCCGCTTTTCGCCGCCGAGCCGCCGTATGTGCGTCTTGAGTGTGTCAAAGTCGCGACGTTTTATTTATCTATTCGAAAATCGAAACGCACCGACTTACAGTAAATGGCATTAACAAACGGCTGGTAGTAACGGTTCAGTTAATAGTGAGTAATGGCTGCGGTTAACACTGGTTAATTGCGAATCAATGGTAACCGTTGGTCTCTGGCCTCTTTGTTTTTGGCTATTAAAAAGAACAGAGTTTTGCTTCTTGATGGCGAATCAATGGCAACTGTTGGCCTTTGGACTCTGCTTCTTGATGGCGAATCAATGGCAACTGATGGCCTTTGGACTCTTTGTTTGGCTATTTAAAGAGAACTGAGAGTACTGGTTCTCTTCTTAGCTTCCACTTCCACAATCTGAAACTTTTCGGTTTTGTTGCTGTCTTTGGCTATCTCCATCTCGGCGAGGCGCGTGTACGGACACACCGGGAGAGCAGGCCTTCGGAACTTTCGTCCTTGAAGGCTTGCACGAGCGAGGACAAATAAGGTTTTTGGGGAGCATTCGCGCGATTGCTCGCTGTTTCTCCGCTACGTCTACATCAACTGTACGACTACAATTTTCTGCTACGGTCTACATCAACTGCACGACTACTACCATGATATCCACTACGCCATGACGAACGACGTCCTCATCAAGACGTCTGTTGCAGCTTCTTCTTCCACTGAATCTGGGTATGGCTATCTCTCTCTTATTACTTGGTTTGCTTTACTATTTGTTGTTGTTTTGAACACTAAGATATGTATGCTAGTTTCTGTCCTTCTAGAAATTAGTATGGCTATAGTGTTCTTGGTTATCTGCTTTGTGAAAATATCTAGAGTATTTTCCATGATTTATCTAGCATATTTCTGTATTAAAGTACTTCGAAAAATGCTTATATTTTTAACAATCCAAAAACCTTATTCTAGGCATAGGCATTTTTCGTCAACTAGCTTTGCTGCTGTGCTCAAACCCTCTGAATTCGATGGTGCGAATTACAAGAGGTGGCGTACCAAGATGGTGCTTTGGCTAACTGTCATGAGCGTTTTCCATGTGGCAAATGGCAAGCCTGAAGGAACACTTACTCCTGAATAGGAGCAAGCGTTCGAGGCTGCTGATAACCTCTTTAAAGGAGCCATGGTTAGTGTTCTTGGTGAGAAGTTAGTTGATACATACATGGTGATTAAAACTGGGAAAGAGATATGGGATGCACTTGAGGCCAAATTTGGGGTTTCGGATGCAGGCAGTGAATTGTATCTCATGGAGCAATATCATGACTATAGAATGGTTGATAGCCGTTCTATAGTTGAACAGGCTCATGAGATACAATCCATGGCCACAGAACTTGAGTACTTCAAGTGTGTGTTACTGGACAAATTTGTCGCAGGAGGCATTATTGATAAGCTTCCTCCTTCTTAGAGGAATTTTGCTACTTCTCTAAAACACAAGAGACAAGAGTTTTCTGTTGAAAATCTCATTGGGTCTCTTGATGTTGAAGAGAAGGCGAGGGCAAAAGATACACATACTAGAGGTAATGAGGGACATTCTAGTGCCAATGTGGTGTAGAAGAAGAATGGCCAAGCTCAAAAGTTCAAAGGCAAGAACAAGACTGCACAAAAAACAAGCTTCAAGAAGAAGAAGAAGAACACAAAGGATGACCTTTGCTTTGTATGTGGCGAACCTGGTCATTGGGCTAAGGATTGCAACCAATGCAAGGGTGGGAAGAATCGGCAAGGGCAGAATTCTAAGTCTGCTAATATTGTTGTTGGTACTACTGAGACGGGAACGTCAGGGTATGGTAATTTACCTATTGTTCTTTCCGTATGTCAATCTACCGAATGGTGGATAGACATTGGTGCTAATATACATGTGTGTGCTGATATTTCATTATTCTCTTCTTACCAGGTCACTCGGGATTCAGCTGTTCTAATGGGGGAACGGATCACATGCCACTGTTCATGGTGTTGGCACGGTCGATCTGAAGTTTACTTCGGGGAAGATTATGCAACTGAAGAACGTGCATCATGTGCCATCTATCAATAAGAATCTCGTCAGCGGATCTCTTCTATGTAGAGATAGCTTTAGATTGGTATTTGAGTCCAATAAATTTGTAGTGTCCAAGTGTGGACAATTTGTTGGTAAAAGCTATGTGTGCGGAGGCTTGTTCTGCCTATCTCTTTCAGATTTATGTAATAATGTTGTGAACCATGTTTGCAGTGGTAATGAGACTACTATTTGGCATTCACGACTTTGCCACATAAATTTTGGTTGCATGACGCGGTTAGCTAGTTTAGAGTTAATCCTGAAATTCACCCTTGCCAAAGGTTCTAAATATCAAGTTTGTGTGCAATCGAAGCAGCCTCGTCAGCCTCATAAGGCCGCAGAGGTAAGAAATTTGGCACCATTAGAACTCATACATTCAGATCTGTGTGAGATGAATGGTGTGTTGACAAAATGTGGTAAGAGATATTTCATGACTTTGATTGATGACTCCACTAGGTTCTGCTATGTGTATCTTTTGAAAACTAAAGATAAAGCTCTTCACTACTTTAAAATCTATAAGGCAGAAGCTGAGAACCAACTTGAAAGGAAAATCAAAATGGTTAGGTCTGATTGTGGCGGTAAGTACTTTTCTAATGAGTTCAATTTATTCTGTGAGGAACATGATATAATCCATGAGAGGACGCCTCCCTATTCACCCCAGTCAAACGGGGTTGCTGAAAGAAAGAACTGCACTCTAACTGATTTGGTTAACGCCATGTTAGACACAGCAGGTCTTTCCAAAGCATGGTGGAGGCACTACTACAGAAATGCTAATACTGGACGCCTGATCACAGACGGTTCATCGAAACCGCTCAGATAAACACAATCTCGCAGCGGTTTTTGTTACCCACCGTCGTGTTATTCTCGCGCTAAAAACCGCTCGGAAGATGTCATATCACGACGCTTCATGTTTGGAACCGTCGTGAAGTATCACAGACGGTTCCAAACATGAACCGCTCGTGATATTACCCAATATCACGACGGTTTTTAGAACCGCTCAGTGATACTTCACGACGGTTCCAAACATGAACCGTCTGTGATATTGCCCAATATCACGCACGGTTTTGTTAAAACCGTCCGTGATAATTAACTCATCACGACGATATATATAGCTCCGCCCCCCGCCAAAACAGATATAGTCTTCTTGATCTCCATATCTCTGGCGCCACGATAGGTCCATCGCCGCCTGCGTGCGGCTTGAGTACATCGCCTCACCTCATTGAGCCGCTGGTCCATTTCACCAGATATTGTCGCCGAGGAGCTTGCCGCCGCCTCTGTTCACCGATCGACGACCCACCGCGCCTTTGACCTTCCCGACTTTCATTGACACCTTCCTCGTGATCGAGGTGAGATATCAAGCATAAGCATCCTTTAATTTGAGTAGTTTCAGCGCGCACGCCAAATCGCTAGTTTCAGCGCCCATGTGGGACATCACCGTCGGTTCGCCTCAAAGCGAGACCTTAGGCCGAGAGCCACGACTATATAGCAATGCGATGTCACCCTAAGCCCAGTTTGAGCTTCAAATTAATCCTACTGCTTTTAATCATTTAGTTAATAAACTAACGAGTCTATGACATGTGGGATCGCCATAGATTTTATAAATAAAATCATGAAATAAAAATGAGTCACCGACAAGTAGGGCCCACATGTAAGTTAATAAAATCCAAAAATGTAAAAATGAAAAATCGTAATTAAGCCTCGTAAAATACGCTTTGAAAGTCATCACCCTTTTATTTATTTTCGTGGTTTTCAATACGAACCGTGTGATGGACCGGTTGATGTACACCGAGAACCGTGTGAGTGAAGAGTACATTAATGGCGGTCTCGCTTACAAGAGCCGCCGAGGAGGATATGTTGAATAAGGGGCGGAATATATGTATCGTCCATGCATTGATCGCGAGAATCAAGATGTTTAACAACCGAGCGCAGATCGAAGCACACTTGATTCAAAGGGTTTCAAAAGGGTTATACATGTTGGACCACCACGGTGAAGAGCATATTATACAGAAGTCAACGATATGCATATTATACAGAAGTCAACGATATGTCGCCAATGATGTCGATTGTGGTTCCGATTCGGATAGGCCGCACGATGACAATCTAGATCGAGATGCATGATGCGTAAGGAACCGTGATGAGAGGGAGTATGTTCAATTCGGGCGTGATGGAGGACTCAGAGAAACCTTTGTTCCCTGCCGCAAGTCGAATACACAAGGTTGTCATCCGTGCTTAAACCGCTGAAATTGAAGGCAAGCAACGGTTGGTCCGACAAGAGTTTCACTGAGTCAGTTAGGTCTCTTAGCGGACATGCTTCCTGAGGGAAATGAGTTGCCCAAAACCACCTACAAAGCCAAAAGGTTCTTTGTCCATTGGGAATGGAAGTAGAAAGAATACATGCATGTCCGAACGATCGTATCCTCTACCGTAACGAGTATACAAACATGCATGTATGTCCGTGTGCAACGATCCCGATACAAGCGTAAGAAGCAATCGATGACGACGAGGAATCGAGGTGAAGAAAGGACCTCCGCTAAGGTGGCGTGGTATCTTCCTGTAATTCCCGCTTGAAGCGGTTTTTATAACCCAAAGAATGCAAAATCTATCAGATTGGCACTCAGAGGAGCGTAAGAATGACGGAAAGTTAAGACACCCCGCCGATTCCGCCCAAAGGAGAAACATCGATAGGAGGTTTGTAGACTTCAAAGGAACCGAGGAATATAAGGTTTGGATTGAGTACAGATGGAATGAATCCTTTCGTAACATGAGCAAATGACATAGCACTTGGCCCGTGACGCTCAGATCTACAACCTTCCTCCTTGGTTGTGTATGAAGGGAAGTATATTTTGTTGTCGATACTTATCCAAGGGCCAAGCAACCGGGAATGATATTGATGTGTACCTAGCACCATTGATGGAAGATCTAAAAATACCGTGGATTGAAGGGTACAGTATGGGATGCGCATAAACGAGAGAACTTCACTTTACGCTCCTTGTTGTTCTCGCACCATAAATGATTATCCCGCCTTGCTAACTGTCTTCAGCCGAGTACAAAAGGGGCCAAAGCCCTGTACTCACCGCTTAGATGATACCGAGAGTGTGTGGTCAATCACTCGCAGAAAACCGTGTACATGCGTCATCGAGGTTCCTTCTGAGGGCTCACCCATACCGCAGATGAAGAAACAATTCGACGGAGAGAAGGAGGACAGTTCGGCTCCAAGGCATTTAAGCGAAAAGAGGTCTATGATATGGTTAAGGATTTAGATGTTGTGCTTGGAAAGGGATGTAAATCGAGGACAAGTAAGAAGAACATGTGGAAGAAGAGATCAATATTTTGGGACTTACCTTATTGGGAGCACCTAGAAGTTCGCCATCGATCGACGCCATGCATGTAGAGAAGAATGTATGTGATGCCTTGATTGGTCTCTCATCAACATTCGTGACAAAACAAAGGATGGTGTCAACGCACGGCTTGACTTGGTTGATATGGACATCGACTGAGTTAGCACCAACAAGGACCGATAAAGGACTAACGCACCTTCCCCGCTTGTTACACTCGTCCAAGGCCGAGAGAACCGATCGTGCGGCTTGCTTGCATGGCGTGAAAGTTCCGCCGGTTACATTCGCCAACATGAAGAAACTTGTTTCGATAAAAGATTTGAAGTTAATTGGCATGAAGTCTCATGATTGTCATGTGTTGATGACACAAATGCTCCTGCTGTAATTAGAAGTATTTTGCCGATCAAGGTCCGAGAGACAATCATGAGGTCAGGTTATTTTTTTAACACAATTGCTCGTAAGGTCATCGATCTCGAAGGACTAGATGCTCGCAGACGAGGTGGTGACGACACTATGTGATCTTGAGATGTATTTCCTCCGCCGCTTTTTCGATATCATGGTCCATCTCATTGTTCATATTGTGAGGGAGATAAAGATGTGCGGCCCGTGTTCCTACGTAGCATGTACCCGCTCGAGAGGTTCATGAGAATTCTCAAGTCATATGTACGGAATCGATCTCGCCAGAGGGCAAGATCGTCGAAGGTTATGCAACCAAGAGGTCATTGAGTTCTCGCCGATTACATGGCTCAGTCGAACCGATAGGTGTGCCTCGATCTCGCCATGAGGGGAGGCTCGAGGGTATCGGACCATCGGAAGGAAAGCAATCACTCCAAATATGGATGCGTATGCTCAAGCCCATTTCACGGTCTTGCAACACATGACCAAGTGTCCTCAGATATCGACCAAAGACAAGGACGTGCTTCGCAATGTAATCCGCCGCGCCGATGTTTGGATCACGAGACAACACAATGCATTTGCTCAACCAATGGTTGAAGGAGCGACTTGCTAGGAGCTCGTCAAGTGATATGTCGACATGGTTGGCAAAAGGGCCAACATTTACGCTTGTAACATGGCGAGGATACGACATAAATGGGTACACATTCTATACGCAGCTCGTGATATAAAAAGCACTAACCGTAACGGCGGTGTCCGTGATAGATGCATTCAAGACCGATAATGAGGAGCTCCTACTATGGGCAAATAGAGGAGATATGGGAGCTCGACCACGTGCTTTTCAAGATCCCCTATTTCGGTGCCATGGGTCCATCTCCACAGTGAAGGTCGATAAGCACGGCGTCACTACCGTGGACCTCGAACGTGTCGATACAAAGACGAACCATTCATATCAAGCAACCAAGTTGTTCAAGTCTTCTATGTTACCGACCGCAAATAAGAAGCGCCACGTAGTTCTTCATGGAAAAAGGAGGATTGTCGGAGTTGAGAATGTAGTGGACGAGGAAGAATACAATCAATTTGACGAGTTGCTCCTTTCGAAACCAAGATAAGGGTCGAGGAAGAAGAACATGACTAAACTAGCTACATACGCGCCGATCATCATGAAGGGCTAATTTTTAAAGATTAATTGAACAATGTGTGTATATGTATATACATTTCGATGAATGGTTAATTTTAGTTCATTTGAGTTAATTAATTGATTTGTACCGTGAAATGGATGTGATTGTTTCTCAAATGAATGTGAATTGGATGTATATACATGTACTTGTTGTCTTTTCTCGCTTGTTTCAGAGGGCATGGCTAGCATTTCTCGAGGCTAGCCAATAAATGATCGATCTAGATATTAACCAATACAAAATAATATCACGCACGGTTTGAACTACGCATCGCTCACATGTATATCATGCACGGTTGTTTATCAAAACCGCTCAGGTTTATGTATATCACGACGGTTGTTTATTAACACCGCTCAGGATACATCATATATCATGCACGGTTCTAAGTTAGAACCGCTCGTGATATATCATATATCATGCACGGTTGTTTATTAAAACCGCCTATGATTCATCACATATCACAGACGGTTGTTTATTAAAACCGCTCGGATATATCGATATCACGCACGGTTCTAAGTTAGAACCGCTCGTGATAGGTATCCTGACGGTTCTAATTTAGAACCGCTCGTGATGTCCATCCCTATTTACATTCGGACTCTAGCAAGGGTTTGCCGCGCCCGCCACTCTCAAACGATTAAGTTTTCAACTCCTCTCGCTCCCTCCTCCCCGAGCCTGCCGCCACTCCTCCTCGACGCCTCCTCGAGCCCGCGCCATTCTCCCCGATCCTGCTGACGCCTCCTCCTCCGGCCGTGCGGCCCCCGAGCCCGCTGAGCCTCCTCCTACCCCCGCGCCTCCCCGAGCCCACAAGGCCTCCTGCCCGAGCCCGCCGCCTCCTCCTCCGAGCCCGGCGTGCCTCCCCTTCGACGCCGCCTCGCCGCTTCCCAGATCGCTTCCTCGCCGTCTCGTCTCGCCGACGCCTAAAGGTAACCAATGCCGAAGTTACCGATCGAACCCCCACGCCCTTTTCCCTAACTATTTCTATCAATAATCTGTCATAGTCCTTCATGATAATTGTACATGTTTTAGGAATTTGTATTTGTTCTAGCCGCTTATTCATATGGTATTTGTTTTGATATCGCCATCGAATACATTGCAATGATAATTCTATTTCTTGTGAAGATGTCTTCCGCCATTCTCGAGTCATCGCCGCCTCATGTGTCCGATGATGCACCATCATCCGAACAATATCCAACCGCTGTAGAAGAAGAGGAATATCGAAAAGGCCCACGGCCGATTTACCATCACGAGGTCGATCACCGGGACCCCTATCAATCCTCGCCGAAAGAAAGCGCCCCGATTCCGGAGAATGGTCGGAATAGTTGCACGGAACGGGTCAAGATCACCTATGATTCGTGGGAAGGTGGTGCCCGACCATCGAAAACCGCTATGTTGGCGGAAATTTCGATCGCTCGAGATCCGGGAAGAACTCCCCGACTCGCGGCGACGACACGCGCTGTTACAGCGCAAAGCGTGGAAGAACTTCAAGAGCACGCTTGTCAAGAACTACATGGAGAAGGATCCGCCGCCTTCCACAAGTATCTATTCTTGGAAGAGTCCCGGCCGAAGTTTGTGGCTAAGAAGACGACAGATGAATTTAAGAGTGAAAGTGCGGCGCACACGGCCCTCGAGCAAAAAATAAGCACCCCACGCACTCGGCATCACTGGTATGCGTAAAGCCCCGATATGGAGGGATCAGAACAAAGCGAAAAGCGCTTGAATCTCTCCTCGCTATTTCCCGAGATCACTAATGTGCTACCGACAAAGTGGTTATTTGCGAGGTTATGTATTCGCCCACGGGAAGTGTACTTTCCAAACCCCAAGACCGTGAAGTGTCCCAACGCTGGTAAGATATCGAACTACCTAGTTTGTAATTACTCCATAACTTCATAGGAAGTGAAATGACATGTCGGGCTATATTGCGATAACGTTGAGTGCACAATCTTCCCAAGGCTCATTCCAGCAGATAGGGAGAAGATATACTCTCTGCCCTAGGAAACAAAGTGAGCATCCCGTCGCACGAGAGGCGCCGGTGTTTTTGTTACATGGGAACAATGGTTCCAAGCGACTCGGATCGCATCGAGTAGGAAGAGAGCCAAAGCCGAGCACGATGCAAAGCTACGAGAGGATCTTTGTGCATCCTCGAGATGAGCTCACCGAAAATTCAATCAATCCTTTGAGGAAAGGATTCGTATGCTCGAGCAAAAGCAGATAGAGACCTTTGAGGAAAGGATTAAGGGATTGCAAATGCCAAGTCGCTTGGAAGCCCCTACCCCTACTATACCGCTAGCCACCCCAAACATCCGAGTAGTCATTCAACCCTAACCCTACCACAATAGGTGATGACAGATTTTCGTCGATGACATCCGTAATAATTATTATCACCGAATGCTCAATCCATTGATAGGCCCGCTGGAGTAGCTAATTTTGTATCGCTATGTACGAGGTGGCTACGGCGCAAGCTCCAAGTGAGATATGTCTCGCTGCCCTAGATGTCGCTTGGGGCTGTGTATCCATCCCAGATCGGAGCTTTGGTGCACGTGCAAATCTAGCGCCGGTTTCACAAAAGTGAATGGACGGTGTTTGTGCCAATTTCGAGGCCGCCCCACTGAAAATTCCCCAAACGATGAGGTCATGACTCTAGGGCAAGCCGCTGGAACATTCATCCAAAGGCCCAAGGAGGACATCCGCTCGAGCTACCGCCCTGTCAACTTCACGGAATGTCTGCGAACAAGCATCAAGTCCACGGACCGACTACACCGGTTACCCAGACCGACATGGCAAGGGCCCGCCGATCACATGCATCTACACTCGGCTCACCGACTCTTGTGAAGTCGACCTATACAAAGCGAGGCAAAGAAGGGCAAGGGCAAATCAAGACGATCGAGTCCTCTCCTAATATCCCCTTCTTGCCGCTGGGTCTTAAATACAAGCCAGCGAGCCGCTGTTCGAGAAGTTAGACATTTCTACCCTAGGACCGATTGCACGGAATTGCATGCATGGTACATGGAACAGTCCAACAAGTCGTTGATCAACGATGCTCGGGTGTCACCGCCAAGTTCAAGGAGCATCATTTTAACCACGTATCAAGACGCCGTCTTCACGGTGACCTTCGACGACTTGTTCTCGTCTCTTCAACCTCGACGCCTCAATCATACGACATCGATAATCGTAAGTGTGTACAATCACGGTCAATGTTCGTGTAATATCGATAAATGTTATATATAACTCCTAGCTTTTGTATAATAGATACATGATCCGTGAAGCCGAAAGAAGGAAATCACCGTAGGTTTCTCGACCCACACGTTGTCTCCGAAAGCAAAGCATCACGGCTAATGCAACATTCGCCGAGAATTACGTTATAGATTTTTTCATGGCTCACCGCAACAAGGAATTCATACTTTTGCCCTACAACCGTAAGTAAGTAGTGTTGCACCACCGCTATACTTGTTGATTTGTACTTTATAAGCAACACAAACTTAGGTTTAATGACCATGCCGACATACCGTAGGTTCCATTGATTCTAATTGTAATTATACCAAAATGGAAATACGTAATATACCTAGATTCCCTACAGAGGGCCACTCACAACTTCACCGCTATCCGAGTTTAATCATCGTAAATACATTTCCTCCATAGAAACTCTATTGTAATCTTTCCTTCCTTTGCAATGGCTAAGGCTAACTTCTTGGAGTCACGAGGGTGTTCGACGTGTTACATGCTAAAGGATGGAATATCAAGGAAGGACGCCGCAACATGATCAAACATTCCCTGATTTGCTAGCTAGTACACATTAATCCTATATAACACTTCGTAGCAATGCCTCTCTAACTAACCAATTCTATTTTTGTAAAGGCTACCAAGAAATGGCCGCCGCATAACGCTAGGATACTATGTTTGCCACAACATGCAATCGCTCATCGGCCCGCGATCACCAATGATCCTCGTGTTTGTCAATCTTTCAAAAATTATTTCATATATACTTACCAATTTATATAAGCCCTAATTTAACCTTCATATCGACAAAGTTGCGTAACATCACGAAATCTATGGAACAGAGCGAGCTCATAAAAATTCGATCACACCTTGCGCCATTCCCTAATGCATGTGTCATAAATCCAAATGGGAGTTTCCACAAGGTAGCGATTGAACTTGATTGAGATAGATTGAACATAATGGTACATGTGTGTAAATTAATGTACATCAATGGTTAAATTTAGTTAATTGATTTGTGAATTGATGTGTGCTTGTTTCAAATGAATGCAATTTTGATGTGCTTCAAATGAATGAGAATTGGATGTGCTTGTTTCAGAGGGCATGGCTAGCATTTCCGAGGCTAGCCAATAAATGTAAATAGATTTAGCATGCAAAGATTATTGACAGACGGTCAGATGAAACCGTCGTGATAGTCGACACACAGACATTTCAGATATGAAACCGCTCGTGATAGTGGACTATCACGCACGGTTTCATATACGCATCGCTCGTGGTAGTCGATCATCACGCACGGTTTCATCTACGCATCGCTCTGTGGTAGTCGATCATCATAGACGGTTTATCTACGGACCGCTCGCGGTAGTCGAATATCACGCACGGTTTTATCTACGCATCGCGTGGTAGTCGATCATCACGCATTTGTTGCATCTACGCACCGCCTGTGATAGTATGTATTACAAACGGTTCGAAAACCGCTCGTGATGACCATTAGCATTATCGACCTATAAACTCGCACCACCACGGAACCGCCTCGTGATGGCGCTGGAACCGTCTCAGAAGGCCTTTTCTCGTAGTAGTGAGGAGGCTATATTGACTTCATGTCATGTCCTAAACAGATTCCCACAAAGAATAAAGAGATAACCCCATATGAACAATGGGAGAAAAAAGACTATCACTTTTATACTTGCGCACTTGGGGTTGTTTGGCGAAAGTCAATGTGCTAATTCCCAAAAAGCGTAAGCTTGGACCAAAAACCGAGATTTGCGCTTTTCTAGGCTATGCTCACTATAGCGTTGGATATAGATTTCTAGTGGTGAAATCGAGTACCGACGTTCTGTCGGTACAATTATGGAGTCCAGAGATGCTACATTCTTTGAGGATATTTTTCTGATGAAAGATATGCCTAGTTTATTGAGTCAGGAGCCTGATACAACTCCTGAACCTGCCATTCCAATGGAATATTTTGAGCAAACCCCTGAGCAAATTCCTGAGGAGGAAGACAATGAAACTCCGAGGAAGAGTAAAAGATAAAGGACTGCAAAGTCTTTTGGTCCTGATTTCATTATGTACCTTGTGGATGATACTCCAAGTAC